>JANTPZ010036316.1:0-18701 GCA_025593235.1 Vachellia pachyceras
ACTATGTTCATGTACCTTTTAAAGGTCATAGATACTCTACTAGCCTTAACTTTACAAAGCATCTCCTTTATCATAGGGGCATTACTGTCTTATTTTTTTATAGCTATGATCATTCCTCAATCATCTCCTCACTCACTTATCAGAATGGAAATTATCCATACACTCATCATTCCTCAATCCTTAATCCATTGTAGCTGAGCAGATACTAAGAAATACAAAATTAATTTAAATAAGAGTGACATCTTTCTCAACATAATCTGCACTTGAATTGCCTTTATCTTATCATGACATTCCTTCTAACCAATCGGATGGAACTCTTATCCATTCAAGAATTAATGCATTGCTAACTCCCTGGCAATATGCTCTGGAATACATTCAATTGTAACTAGTTCATTACACTCAAATAGTATCTTAAGCTCAGATATACTAGACACCGGACTAAGTATTAGCACTACGCAAGAAATCTCTTAATGGACCTCTCCTATCCAATCGTCACATAAACTAACTAATGAGATTATTATATTAGAGCCAACTTCAAGGGTATATAATCCCAATCTTCCTCTAGATCTTCTTTTTCTAAATTGGATACTGCTTTAACTTTTAGCAATTGAGGATTCTAATCAATCCTCTTCTCATGTGGTAATTTCTTCCTTAAGTTACCACATTATCCGGAGTCTAAAGTCTCTTTCTCTAGTTTACTGGTGGCTCCAAGTAAACATTACGATTGGATGAATGGTTGAGATAACACTTGATACAGACTTACTACTAGGTTAACTCACTTCTATACTTACTTTCCTCTCCACAACACACAACAAGGCACCCCCTATACCATTTCCTCCCATCCAATACAATATTAGCATTATCACATTATTGTACTCACAACATAATCAACACAACAATGATTCGTACATTGCTAGAATTGAGCTTTGATACCAAACAATGTCACGTCACTTTTTATTACCTTTTCTATTCATTGGAGATCATATCTAGACCACTAAAATACATTCCAATATCTAGAATTAGTAAACCAAGTTAAATTTAAAAACTTTTCTCGCATTACTATTCATTTGCACTGTTCACTTGGTAAAAATTCTGAAATTTTGGCTAACTTTAAAAAATTATAACTAATTCTAAAAATATTCAAAATTAAGTAATTCAAGTCTCCAATTTAAGTTTATACAATCCTCTATAGGAAAAAAACTCATTGGGCCAAAATCTTACTCAATTGATACAGTTTATTGTGCCATGTTACACTGTTCCTTTGGTCATTTTTGGATTTTCCTGCATTTTTCTAGATTTTCTTCAAATTTTGAAAATACATAACTTTTTGTGTGAACATACAATTTAGGCAACTTAGGACTCATTTTAAAGCTTGAAATGTATACTATTTAACTGGAAAGTTTCATAAGATTTGGATCTTATTTGCTTTATTTTCAACTTAGCTCAACTTAAGGGTTTGTTAAGGTGTTGGACCCTTTTTCCACTTATCAACTCATTTACTTTAGATCATGTGTGCATACATCTTAAAAACCATGGATACTTAACATATTCAACATAATTATCCAGCATTCACATCATGCACCACATGCTGAAAATGCTATCAAACAAAATTTTGCATCACAACTTGGGTATTTAATTACACAATTTGTCTCATTTTCCATATTAAATTGAGTCGTTCCTCCTCCTTTAGGATTCCTTCTTCTTGCCTTTGCCTTTATTTGAGCATGGACCTAAAGTTTTTATTTTTGGGGAGAATGTGATTTCTTGAAAATATTAGTGGCAAAGTACACATGGACATTAATATGCTGCTAAACTAACTAGCACATAGCTAATGCACAACATAAGTAAAGATTTGCATTCTCAATATCACATAGCTCCAACTCATACAATCATGGAAAATAATCATATAAATAATTATAAGCTTTATTAACGCAAGAGTTAGTACAATTGCTACCTGCTACTCCTTGCTAACCTAAGCTTGCTTTGCTCTGAGCTCTAAGTCTTGTAGGCTTCCCTACTATCTCTTGTGCTTTAGATTCTGGTTAACCTACTCTTTTCCTCTTCATTTTTCTTCCTCTCCTTTCTCCTTTTACTTCTTTCTTTTTCACATTTTCCCCTTCTCTTTCTTTCTCTTTTCCTTTCTTTCCTCTTTCTCTTTTCTCCTTTCCTTTCATCTTTCTTTCCTCTCTTCCTCTCTTGTTGGCAATGTTTCCTCTTCCTATTTATAGCCAAAATCTTGGCTTGTTCTCCAAGTAGCTTTACTTAGAGAGCACATCTTCAAGTACAGGCTGCCTTCCAGGTTCCATTGATATATGATAATCAACTTTTTATTAAAAACTTTTGCTGTATAAATACCACATATTTTGCTTTTTCATATGGTTACTAAAATACCAATTAGATAACTCTAAGCCTCTCAAATTAATTATTTTCTTTTTCTCCTTTAATTTATTTTACTTGGAGGCCAAGTAAAATGCTCCGAGGATTCTTTTCAGGATTCCCTTGATCTCATGACCAATCCAGCATCATAGTAAATTCCCATAATTCAAGAGTTACTTTTTTAATTTTTCTCCATATCAAACTCTTCCTGAAGATACCTTTTCGGGACTTCCCTGATTTTTCCCTTTTCTGAGCTTTGCTGTACTTTTCATTTTCTTAAAAGCAAATGACTTTGAACTTAAGCCTAAAACTATTTTTATAAATTCACATAATCCTCAAGCTATTTTCCCCCTTTTTACCATAATTATCTGGGGCTTCTTGCCAAATATTAATTAATTACTAAAAACCCATTTGAGATTATTTCTAGATTTTATCTTAATCTTGCCTCAAATATGCTTCAGAGAATTATTCTCCACATTTTTGTTCCTTAGGGCAATTTCCTGATATTTTGATTGAAATTGCCCAAATACCTTTGACTTTTAGCATAATTACATTGCCTCCTTACTTAACTAACAAATAATTATATCGTTTCTTATAACTTCTAACTCTTAAACAAGCCTCTAACAAACTTTTACTCACTCATTTAGCTTTTTATTTTTGGTACAGAAAGTGCAAATGTTATACAATGAGTCTATCATAATTGTAACTGATGATAAAATTTTCCATTTAAATGTGAGCACCATTCAAAAGTTTGAAAATTATTTGTTAATTTTTAAGTTATAATACAAGTCTCGATGTAAATATCATAAAGAAATAATAAAGTTTTTTTGAAGAAGAAAAGTATGCATGCATATGTATACATTGGTCATATGTAAAATTTTTTTTTTGGTGATATGCTCAAATATTCTATTTAATTAAAATGTTTATGTTTTTCATTCAATAGAAAAAATTTATGTTTTTAAATAATACTAATCATTAAATTTAAGAAGTTTGCTTATAAATTGAGAGGGATGGACAAAGAAAGTTGCAAGAGACACTAATCAAATCTATAGAGTTCTTTTAGCTCTCTAATATATCATCATGAATAAGCCTATCATATAAAGTTGAATATTATGTTAAATCTATCCATTAAGTACAAAAACGATTAGTCTATAATTATGATAAGCAAAACTAATAAAAGACCAATAATCAATTAATCGTTTTTGCATGAAAAGTAAAAAATTAATAAATATTATAAGGGAGGATATAAAAATCAATGAACTTATTTCTCTATGTTATGCTTTTGCAATCTTATTATCCAATTATTTCTTCTACTATTGGTCAGTTATTCTTTCTCCTGTTGATTAATTACATCATTAATTATTATAACTATGGGTCATATCATTTTCCTCATCATTTTCCATGATTAAATGGCAGTACAAATTCTCTCTCTCCTCTTAACTTTTTTAATAGTTTACATACATCTCTTTCCAACTCTCTCCCCTTAATATTTGCATTCATCTTCTTCAATTTCTTCTTTATGCGAAAAAACAAGAAGTTATATTTAATTTTAGAAATAATTATGATAGATATAATAAATTCTATCAAAAATAAATTTATAAAGGGGTATATGAACTGTACAAAATTTAAAAATAAGTACAAGTTGAACAAAATTTTATTATTGATAAAGTTTTCATGTAAGTTAATAATATAAGATAAACGATTTTATTCTCCCTCATATAATTTCAACATAATTATACATAATTGTATTTAATAAGATTTTTATTATTGCAAAAATTATATATTATGTGTAATTTTTCTTTTAAAAAAGATTTGGCCTGCCTGCCCCAGCCAACTATAGAAAAATAAAAAGTAAATCAAGTTTTTGAATAATTATTTTGTTCACCATTTTTCCTTTGATATAGACTAGGTTACTCTATTTGCAGGCTTAATTTATTTTGTTTCTGGAGCATATCTTTCTATTATTTAAGTAATAATTTTAACATACACAAAAGTTCTATAAATGATGAAATCAAAAATGACATAGGGAGTGGTAGAGAGACAGAGAGGATGCAGTGAGTTGATGAGGGGTGCCATTATTATAGTCATTATTATAGGGAGTGAGTGTAATATCCCAAATTTTGAAAGACTAATTTAAGTATCATAATGATGGGAGATTTTATGAGAGGACTAAAGTTAAGGATAATTAAAGTATAAATTTGGCCTAAATCTAATTGATTGAAATCTTGATATAATTATCCCTTAAACCTATATTTTCCATCTTCTTGGATCCATTTTATTTTTTTGTGGTATACTTGGATCCATCTTAGAGGGCAATTGGATAAGCACATACTTATATCACCCAAGAGCCCAATTTGAGCACAAAATGAAGGAGGAGGATGTGCTTGAATATGAAAATAAGGAAGAAAATTTCTACACAATTTCACACACACACACACACAAAATTGCTAAATTAGTCAACAAGAAAAAAAGAAAAAGTAATGGTTACATGTAGTGGTTTTATTATTGGTGGATTAGTTTGAATTTTTTGACTTAATTAAACATGTGTTTTACATCACAATATCCTCATATCTCTGCCTCATTTCGTCCAGCAAGGAGAGAACCATGCGAATGAGGAAATGAGGAAGGAAAAGGAAAGAAAAGAAAGAGGCGTATGGTGTGATGTTATTGGTGGATTAAAAGTAAGACTTGACTTAATAAAATACATCATTTAACCACAAAATATCCTCTCCATCTTCTTCATTTTCAGCCAGCAATGAGGGGGGGGGGAGACAATTTTCAGACCCATCTTCAAGCTTCAAACTTGCTTTAGAGGGAGCAAGGAGAGAGAAAGATAACTTCAAGCATAATCACCCCAAACCCTCATTTCTAGCTCAAAGTGCCTTCACAAAACGTGTTCCTCTCATCAAGAGTAACATTTCTATAGTTTTAGTTTGTGAAAAGAGAAGTTTGGTGCTGCCCAAGAAGTGTAGTCTTGGAAGAATCAAGAACAAGCTCTAGAAAAGGAAAGAGGTGAGTATGAGCTTTGATTTGAATCAAGTAACTTGGTATTTGGTTAAGTTTTCATGATTTTTATTGGCTTTCTTGATTTGGTTAAGACGTAATTTTGGTATTTTAATGATATTAAGATCATAGAAATGGTGTGATAAATAGTTTATGTATGATGGAGTAAGAGTTTAACATGTTTTGGTGAGGATTGGAAGTTGAATGTGTGTTGTGGTTGGAATTGGGAAATTTGGATCCGAACAGGGCATGAGCGAAGAGTGGGAATTTGTTTATTTTGATGGTTTCAATGTGTTTAGAAGCAAAAATTGTTTAGGACGCAAGTGAGATACAAATTTTGAAAGCATTAGGCACAAAAGTGAAAAAAGTTACAGATTTGAGTACTAATGTTTGGGTAAACCTAAACTAAGGCAAATGGTCTCTTGTGCCCACAAAATTTTAGGATATCTTAATACCATCCCAAGCTTTAAAATGAGTCCTATAGCATATTAATTGGATGTGTACAATAGAAGTTATGAATTTTTAAATTTATACAAGGAAACTAGAAGTTCCCGTTTTTACTAAATGAACAGTAGTTTTGTGCTCAAATTCTATACTTGTATGCCTAATATGATGGCTGGTTATTATTTTTCATGGATAGAGGATTGGAAGAGCTTTAAATAGAGATGTGAAACACTTCAATTGGAGTTTTCTACATCAAGTTATGAATTTCCAAAAATTCTAAGGAATAAGGATAGATCTTAGGTTAAGTAGGGGAATAAGTCACTGAGCTATGGAATTGTAAATAATGTGAATGTAATGCACCCTAAAATTATGTAATGCACCCTAAATTATGTATGGCAGGTTGTGACACACACCCAAGCCCAATAAGGAGTCATCCAGGAATGGAGCAGATAGAAGATAAAAAGGAAGAAAGAACATTAAGTAGTTACTCTTTTCCTCTCATGTCATTATGCATTGTTGTCGCATGTTTGTTTATGCCATGTTGCCGTAGATAGGCATGAGAACATGTAAAATCACTTGCATAAATGTCATGAATATTTCCATGGCCATGATGCAGCAGATAGATGGTAGAGTAACTAAAGTCCCCAAGTGTGCACGATTAATTATCTATCTACTAAGGGAAAGTGCACTAGCTTGCTGCTCATTCAGCATGGTTATGCTTAAGATTTTGTTCTCTGGTTTATTTTTACATACATTAGACTGTAGCTTTGCATATTCAACATGACGAGAAATTGTTACTACTAAGATTTCCCAAAATCTCACCCTTCCTTCAATCATACAGAATGAACAACTACTCCTAAGGACAAAGACATTGTGTTCGTGCACGGCTGAGAATGATATTGGGAGTCCATAAAGTTTACGTGTATGTTTTATGTTTGAATAAACATATGTCTAGTTATTCCCTAACTTAGCAATGTATTACACTTTTATTTGCTGAAACGCCCATGATGCAGTGAGCTTTTGCCAATGTTTTGATGAAGCTAAGATGTGAATCCAACTAAGATATTTTGCATGATAAAACTACACATCCTGAGCTTCAGATCATAGGTAGAACATTTAAATTGGAGCTATGTATGAATTATGGTGATTTTCCAAAGTTATGAATAGGAATTTGGAACCAAGTTTTGACCATTTGAATAGTAGTTCTTTCACACTAATTTGGTTCTTATTTTCACTGGTTCGGTTCTTGTAATTATTTTTCCTTCAAAGATAACTCCTCTTCAGTCTCTCTGTCAATAAAAACCCATCAAAATATCCTTAATCAAACACATTTTTGGGAGGGCTTCATCTTTATCATGCAAAACCTGGATCAAAGTCTAAGTAAATTCATTGTTTTTGAATTGGTAAGATTCTTTTTGCCATTTTACTTTCTCCTGTCGGGCATCATACAAGAGACTAACGTATAATGTGTCTTGAACTATATGATACCAAGATCAATTCACAAACATTACCTTAAGCCATTTATAAAATTTGATAAAATAAGCTAGGCAAGAAGATTGTCACCAACCAGTAGGAACATAACTAAAAATTGCAGTAGACTTGTTTAGAAACTTTTTAGTATACAATCAAATAAGAACTATAAACCTACCATTGTTTGGCAAGCTTCGCGAGGAGAAACTATCAGTGGGTGATTATGATCTTTCACAAACTTAGTTATCACCCATTTTCCAGACTTATTCTAACTGACATGAATCATTGCCTTACAACCTTCTCTTGTGCTTGGCCTTTGCTTTCGAACAGGTCCAAATTTCCCTCGAATGCTGACACAATGTCCCTTCTTATTGCATCCAAGTCTACGGGCAAGAATCCTTCTACCTCTTTCAGAGCATCTTCAAGACATAACACGCATCACAAACCCTACACGTCGACCATATTCATCATAGAATATTTTAGCAGCATCTTCAGATTCAAATTCCATACCCTCTTATGGTTATTGGATGGAATGGTCCTCACAAATGCATAATGCTCCATGAGAAGAACTCGTAAACAATTCACACCTTTCATCTGGGTTTCACAAAACAATACCTTTATCTCTCATAATCATGCACTTCACCATGTAAAATATAAAAGAAAACACAGGAGGTAATCTTTATGACTGTTGCTTTAACAGATCAAGGAGAAAATGTGTCATACAAGAACCTCATATGAAAAATTAACAGAAGCAATATTCATGCTCTCCTATTTGAGATTGCAGGACTATAAAATGATGTTGAATAAGTGATTCAAAAGGAGGAATCTCATGGAGATACAGTGCACCCAAGAATCACAGAAACACAAAACTTGTGTAAATATCCCAAAGATAGTAAACTAGACAACAATTTCGGCTGCTGAGATGAAAATTGAAGCAGATCAAGTGATTGGGTTTTATTAGGGTCATTTAACAAGTTTCAGGGTTGTCAATTCAAGATGTAAGGGTGGGCTTGCTTCAAAAGCAACAACATTGTCAAGTGAACTTTGGAGTGATTAATTCAACATCGAGTGCTGCTGCTGAATGCTCTCTTCAGGTTCGACATCAAGATATTTCCTTCATTTACACAGACGTGACCCTGTTTCTCGTGTACAATTTTTAGCTTATATTAACTAACAAAATATTTAAGGGTCAAAAGTAATGTTTGGCACGTAACATTATCAAGTACAATAACGTGAGTGAACAAATGGACATTGTATCACACTTGTGAAATCAATATTATCTTTTTGGAAGAAAATAGGGGAAACGAGGTTTAAAATTGCCGAAACTTATAAATAGGTATATTAAACATACAAAGATAGAAAAGATGTAGGTTTTTACCATTATAAATGCAATGGAAAATAAGCTTTCAGAAAACAGTCTTTCTTTGATTCAAGCAACATACCATTGTATGGTTCTTCAATTGTTTGAACTTCATACATACTAAAAGTTGCCTCCCTAGAGGTTTCCATTCCCCTGTTTTCATCTTCTATGTGCCCTTCCATGCTGCATAATATAGAATTTCAACACTGCAAATAGAAAGTTTCCTAACAACCAATAACCTCTCAAAAAATAGCATATCGATATACAAATGAACCTTGAGAGTTTTATTTAAAAGAAAAATAAATTCTAGAAGAGGGAAGATAAAGTCGAACATGGAATTCTCATAGATATGAAGGTATTTGATGGTTATCAAAAGACAAATTTATTATCAGATGATGTAAATAAATAATTATACCATATTTTTCACAATAAACAAGAATTTTCCCTTGACTTCAAATTATAAAGTACAGAAGAACCTAGAATTTTCTCTACCTTTCACTTCTTAAAACTTTAAATTGAACTCTGAAGTAAGAGAATATTATTGTTACCCTACTCTCCCCCGCCCCCCCCCCCCCCCAAAAAAAACTTTTTAGTGCAATGGTAAAAAACATTAAAGCTCCATTTTCTCTACCATTTCCCCCTAACCTTTCATGCTCAGCAATTGTGCTTTAGATGCACAGAGAAAAAAGGGCGAGAACAATAGCTGGGAGAACGTAAAACGTTTTGCCTATACCCGCCCCAACCCACCATAATATTGTTGAAGATGAAAATCTGTGCCATCAACATCAACCCAAGAAAACATTTATTCAACATTTTTTACGAAGAACTGAGAATAATCAAAAGTCCATACTGATGATAACTAACAAGCAAAGCAACCTGATTCCTTCATTGCGATTCAAGGAAAGCAATCCACAACTACAATCAAGTCCAGAATCCATACTGAAATCAGATGATGAACATAAGAATCAGGTCACCAAATCTATAAGATCATTAAGAACGACCGATTACCTGCGTGGCGGAACAGAAGAGAAGCGGCTCCAACGTTGGCAGCTTTGTCTTCTACCGTACATCTCCAGCGAGCTTGGAGGGCTAGCAGTTTTGAATTTGATGGGTAAAAAGGATGGAAACCAAAATGGAATTCGACAATGCCTCAAAGAAGCCGCCGGCGATGGCGGTTATACGACGCGTCTCAGCCTCACCGGTGGAGTGAGTGAGAGTGACAGTGACAGTGACAGTGCGTAATCACGACGATGTGCCGAAATCGATGCTCCCGTAAGCTGGGCGGTTCATTAAGGAAAAGACAAGGTCAGACTCAGGCCTACGCTGTGAAACCCAAAATTTGGGATGGGTTGGAAACCATGCTTTCTAAGCTTATAATTCTTTGGGTCGTCAACATTTAACAAAAAGAAATAATGATCCTTGCAAAAAAAAAAAAGTGCCAACGTAAGAATACATTATAACCAACAGAGGTTGGTTTGTACCAAAAAAAGAAAACAGAGGTTGGGTTTTAGTAGAAATGTTAGCCCCCACAACGTAATAAAACAATATTTAAAATAATATAGATGGCTACATTTAATATTAATAATGCTTCGAATAAAATTACCTCTAGTAAAGTGATACATGTGCTTAAAAAAGGAGTTTCTACTACAAGATGTATCCAATGGAAGCATAAGTATCTACTATATGAAAGTGTCAGCATAAATCTCTACTATAACTGATGGCGTATAATGGGGTGAATTAAAGTTTAAATTCTTATTGGAAGATATGTTCAATAGTGTTTTGAATAAGATTGTTTCGAGTAAAAAGACTTGTATATATATATATGCTTAACAAAAAAGAGTATCTACAATAATATGTGACAGGTGAAAATGCTACCATCATATTTGGATGATATTCTAAACTCAACTCATTCATAATTATATATTGTCAGTATTATATTATTGGGGGAATTACTATGAGAATTTAATTAAAAAAGAGGGACTTTCATAATCATCAAAGAATGCCCTTATATAGCGTTCAGGAATTTTTTTTCCGTGTTCAAGAATAGCAAACACTATTAAGAAACACAAAAAAAAAAAAACTATCCCTCTTTATTCCATATATTAAACGGGGTTATGAATTCTAACAAAGGGGTAATGACTATAGAAGGTATTTTAAGAAAATAAACAAACATTTATTACAAATAATTAACTTAAATAATTTTTTGATATATGTAAATTAGTTATCTAATTCAAGAAGAGGTTTTTTTTTATAAAGCATTGTCTAGTTCATTTCACACGAATGATCAAATTAACCAAAAAATGATTAGGTGCAACTGACTACCTTTCTGCATATAAGTCCCTCTCGTAGCATTCAAGAATTGTTCCCCTCATTTTTTGTTAATCAAAGAAATTGAATAACGTATCAAAAAAAAAAAAAACGTATTGTTGAACAAACAACGTAACTAACCCTTAATTTTTCTCTTTATATTAAAAGATGTATAAAAAAAGTCATTGTTCAAGAAAATTTTAAAAATAACGTTTTATTGAACAAACGACTAACCCGATTAATTTTTCTCTATCCATCTATTAAAGAAAAGCGATTAACAACTATAAATCAATGTTCGAATTCATACTGAAATATGAATAAGTAGCAAAATGTTTATTTAGAGAACAAAAAACTATGCAATGGTATCAATGAAGAAAACTTATATTTTTTATAAGCTTATAAGCTAAAAGGAAAAAAACAAAAGACTTGCAAAAGATGAAGACTTTGAAATGGACAGAGAAGACAAGGAATTATCATAATAGTGATAAAGAAAATTCTACGGTTCTTTTCTTGATCAATTAGTTTTCTATCATTCAGAGAGTAGGGAGGAAATTTTCCATCTCTATTGAATACAGTTTTGTTTTTATCCATAATAGTTATCACCCATGTAAAAATAAATTAAGCATCTATAAGTAAGAGGTTATATACGTAAAAATATTTTTGCATGATATTTAAATATACTATTCATTTAATTGTTTTATTTATTTTTAGAATATTTTAATTGAAATATTGTATATATGTTTTAATTTTTTTTTGGAGGAAACGATTTGTCTATAGTTGGGCTTAGTTATAAACGATACCTTAAATAAGATTATTTACACTACGGGATACATAGGCTTAGCCCAAATATAAAAAACAAAAACTAGTTTACTACACACACATATGTGTGTGTGAGTATACCAGCCTGCATCACAAAAATGAAGACATTTTTTTTAATTAAAGAATGCATGATTTAAGGTTTGAATTTTCATTGGTGGAGTGTTCACATTTAGTGAAATATGAATATAACAAACAATTATTAATTATCAAACAAAAACTTAATAGCAAAAAGTTTATTTAGAGAACAAACAAAAACTATGCAGTCGTATTTAATTATCAATGAGGAAAACTAATTTAAAAAAAATTATGGGAAGAGAATATTTGGAACCATCACTCACTCACAAACTAAAAGAATAAAAAAAACAGAGAAGACTTGCAAAATATGATGACTTGCTTGGAATTATCATAATAAATAGTGATAAACAATTATTTTATTTGAAGTAAACATTACGGTAAGGATTTTTGTACATTTTTATTTTGTGCAAAAAATTGCTAATGAATAGAATTAAAAAGGCATTTTTCAAGAGGGGACGGTGAAGATTCTTCTTTTCTTCTTCAATTAGTCTTCTATCATACAGTGACTAGACAAGAAATTCTCCATATACCTATATATCTAATACAATTTTGCTTTTTAGTTATGATAGTTCTTTTTTAGTTAAAGAGATAGATACTAACGACATGAAGTTACAACGGCGGGATTAAACTCGTAACCTCCCACTTAGAAGATACCATACTATTAGACTATGAGGCCTTAGGTTTAGTAATGATAGTTCTCTCCCACATAAAAATTAATGAAGCAGGCACATGTAAGAGATTACATACGTAAAAATATTATTCATTTAAATTATTGTCTTTATAGAATATTTTAGTTGAGAAAAATTGTATATATAATTTAATTTTTATTTCAGTTGAAGATATTGTGAGATGAAGAAACTGAGTGTGGAAAAGTTTTTCACCAAATTGAAAAGACCTTCGAAAATGAGAGAAATTTATCTTTTTATATTGGTAATACCCCAAAAATTCCAACACGTGTATAGAGAAATTCTTTTGAACCCAGCAAACACGTTAGACGAAAATTCCATGATTCTTCTTTTCTTCATCAATTAGTCTTCTATAATACATTGATTAGAGAAGAAATTTTCCAGTTTTATGAAGCCAGAAGGAAGGTCCTCCAGTTGGTTAATTTTTTAAAAAAATATTAATGAAGCTAAATGAATCAATTAACTGAATTACTTGACTCGTAAACTAATAGTTAACTGAATCACTAAATGAATTAGTTTTTTTGGGAAATATTTAGATTTATTTTTATTCGTTAAACTAAATTGCTTAACTCATAAACTAGATAATAAAATAATAAATAAAATGAATACTCTTAAATAATTTATTTCACTTTCTTATTCTAAAGTTGGCCAATAATTATATTAAGAATAAAAAATAATATTATATACACAAATATGGCCTTCACTTTGGACGGTTCTAACCGATGTGGGACTTTGAGCGCACCCTGCCTACTGCGTCTCCCTTCCCCCTTCACCCACTACGGGGTCTCTCAGGGTGTTAGGTCCCTAGCAGCGCTTGGTGTGACACTCTCCCCACCAACGGAAAGAGCCGTCCTCGGCTCTGATACCATTATGTAACATCTTGATGTATTGTCCCTGTTTGACCGCCCATGAGCACAGGGTTTTGCCCTCTTGAGATCTCATTGTATCCCAGAAGGTGCCTCAGATGTCAAAGGGCACACCCTGACTACATATATGGCCTTCACTTTGGATGGGTCTAACCGATGTGGGACTTGAGCGCACCCTACCTACTGCGTCTCCCTTCCCCCTTCACCCACTCCGGAGTCCCTCAGGGTGTTAGGTCTGTAGCATAACTTCGCGTCACACTCTCCCCACCAAAGGAAAGAGCCGTCCACGGCTCTGATACCATTATGTAATATCTTGAGGTATTGTCCCTGTTTAGGCGTCTGTGAGCACAGGGTTTTGCCCCCTTGAGATCCCATAGTATCCCAAAAGGCGCCTCAAATGTCAAATGCCACACCCTGACTACATATATTGCCTTCACTTTGGACGGGTCTAACCGATGTGGGACTTTGAGCGCACCATGCCTACTAGTCTCCCTTCCCCCTCCACCCAGTCCGGGGTCCCTCAGGGTGTTAGGTCCTTAGCAGCGCTTGGTGTGACACTCTCAACACCAATGGAAAGAGCCGTCCTCGGCTCTAATACCATTATGTAACATCCTGAGGTATTGTCCCTGTTTAGCCATTTGTGAGCAAAGGGTTTTTCCCCCTTGAGATCCCATAGTATCCCTAAAGGCGCCTCGAATGTCAAAGGCCACACCCTAACTACATATACGGCCTTCACTTTGAACGGGTCTAACCGATGTGGGACTTTGAGCGCACCCTGCCTACTGCGTCTCCCTTCCCCCTTCACCCACTACGGGGTCCCTCGGGGTGTTAGGTCCCTAACAGCGCTTGGTGTGACACTCTCCCCACCAACGGAAAGAGCCCTCCTCGGCTCTGATACCATTATGTAAAATCCTGAGGTATTGTCCCTCTTTAGCCGCATGTGAGCACAGGGTTTTGCCCCTTAAGATCCCATAGTATCCCAAAAGGTGCCTTGGATGTTAAAGGCTACACCCTGACTACATATATGGCCTTCACTTTGGATGGGTCTAACCGATGTGGGACTTTGAGCGCACCCTGCCTACTGTGTGTCGCTTCCCCCTTCACCCAGTCCAGGGTCCCTCAGGGTGTTAGGTCCCTAGCAGCGCTTGGTGTGACACTCTCAACACCAACGGAAAGAGTCGTCCTCGGCTCTGATACCATTATGTAACATCCTGAGGTATTGTCCCTGTTTAGCCGTCTGTGAGCACAGGGTTTTTCCCCTTAAGATCCCATAGTATCCCAAAAGGCGCCTCAAATGTCAAAGACCACACCCTGACTACATATATGGCATTCACTTTGAACGGGTCTAACCGATGTGGGACTTGGAGCGCACCCTACCTACTGCATCTCCCTTGCCCCTTCACCCACTCTGGGGTCCCTCAGGGTGTTAGGTCCCTAGCAGAGCTTGGCGTCACACTCTCCCCACTAATGGAAAGAGCCGTCCTCAGCTCTGATACCATTATATAACATCCTGAGGTATTGTCCCTGTTTAGGCGTCTGTGAGCACAGGGTTTTGCCCCCTTGAGATCCCATAGTATCCCAAAAGGCGCCTCGCATGTCAAAGGTCACACCCTGACTACATATATGGCCTTCACTTTGGACGGGTCGAACCAATGTGGGACTTTGAACGCACCCTGTCTACTGTGTGTCCCTTCCCCCTTCACCCAATCCAGGGTCCCTTAGGGTGTTAGGTCCCTAGCAGCGCTTGGTGTGACACTTTCCGCTGCACAGGGAAACAAAATAGAAGGAGTGTTTAATTTGATGAACTAATATTTAAATTTTTGCAGAATTTAGTATACAATAGGCATTAATCATGATTATTTTTAATAAAATGATACATATGGTTAACGAAAAAATGCAGTTGAATTAATAAATATTGAAAATACTTGCAAGATGTGCTTCACACATATTGGAGAGTTTGTTTATATCCAATTCAAAACTATATGGTCAATTAACAAGCCATATTGGGATTTTCAAGAATATCCTCCATCGTGATCTTTTTGGCAATTTGTTTATTGGTAAAATTTCTAAAGCTTTACAGAAACTCACCTCTTTGAATCCACTTGATCTCTCACGTAATTGATTCAATGGGAATCCCTTTGATGTTATAAGATCCCTTTCTACATTACAATCACTTGACATTAGTGATAATCTTTTTTAAGGAAAGGTAACTGAAGATCACCTTACAAATTTCACAAGCCTCACTCTTGTGATAGCAACAATTTCAATGGAGACATGCCCCACTCTTTGGATCCTTGCCTTGGCTCAATTCATTGGGACTTTGTAACAATACACTCTCAAGATATTTTCCTACTTGCTTGAAGAAAAATACTAGATTGGTTTACTTGGATCTTAGTGAGAATAAATTAATAGGACTTGTTCCATTGTGGGTGAGACAGGACCTTTTGAATTTGAAGTTCTTTCTCCTTAGATCAAACAATTTTATTGGTCACATTCCCAATCAAATATGCCGTTTGAATTCTCTACAAGTGTTGGATCTTGCATCAACAAATTGACTGTTGTGCTCATCATGAACAATAGTTTAGAATCAAATATTTCGACTAAAGGGAATCACATTACTTATCCTATTTTGATAACTGATGTGCTCTTTGCTTTGAAAGGAAGGAATGATTATTATCCATTTCTAGGCCTCATCATGAGCATTGATTTTTCAGATAACAAATTAGCTGGTGAGATACAAATATCAAATTACAAGTCTCATGGGGTTGGAATTTTTGAACTTGTCCAACAACCTTCTGCACGGTGAAATCCCTCAAAATATCATCAATATGAGATCATTGCAGTTAATGGAATTCTCAAACAATAAACTCTCTAGTGAAATCCCTCCAACCATTTCCAATTTGAATTTCCTAAGCATGTTAAACTTGTCTTGCAATAATTTGTATGGAAAGATTCCAAAGGGCACCCAAATGCAAACCTCTGGAGCATATAGTTTTACTGGAAATGATCTGTGTGGCCCTCCACTACCCAAGAAGTGCGTTGAGCAAGATGATGTCCGCAACCATGATAACGATGAGAAAGAAGCTCATGATGGAAATAGAGTGAAATAGTTTTATGTGAGCATTTCATTGGGATTTGTTTCAAGCTTTTGGATAGTTGTTGCTCCTTTGCTCTACAGTGGATCCTAGAAGTATACTTACTTTTGCTTTATAGATCGCATGTGGTACAGGCTTCAATCATTTTGCTGGTAGGAAAGAAAATTATGGCTGTATTTCTATAGTTCACATGCCTTGTAAGCATTTCGTATGCCGCCGCTTATTTGTTATCCCTTGCCCCGTTTGGTATGGAATTGATTTTAATGGAACTGGAATTGGAAGTGGAAGTGGAACTGGAAGTGAGATTAAGAGTATGTTTGGTATGCTAGAAGAGGTGTGTATTATTTTAATTTTATATTTATATTTATAATATGAAAAAGACTAATATACCCTTTAAAAAAAATCTCTTCTCCTCCAAAAAAAAATCCTCGAGAGCGTCGTCGTCGTGTATTCATCGCCGTCACCAAGAAGCTCATCGCCATCGCCATCGCGTCTTCGTCGTCATCACATGGAAGATCGAAGCTCCTCCTCATCGTCGTCATCACACAAGAAGAGAGAGCGTCGATGAAGAGGGAGCGTCTAATGAAGCCGACGAAGAAGAGAGAGCGTCAATGTCAACCACCCATACATCCATAAAAAGAAGAGAGATCGAGAGACACTGAAGGAGATCAAGAAACAGAGCTTGCGTTAGAGGGAATCGCAGATCGAAGACTGAGAGGTGGAGCTTGGAATTGCAGACTGAGATGGAGCTTCAAAGAGGAAGAAGGAGATCGTCGCCGTCGAGTGTAGCAACAAAAAGCTAAGACAGAGGTCGCCGTCGTCTCAAGCCATTACAAGGTCGCCGCCGTCGCTTTCTCCACCGCCTCTATCGCTTGCAACGGAGAAGAAGAAGAAGAGGGTAAGATGGGCAATGGAGGAGGGAAACAAGGTTGGAACTCGGTTCCATGGGGTTGAGGATGGAACCGAGTTCCAGCCTTTTTCATGGAACTGGGTTCCACTGGGAACCCAGTTCCAATGCACCAAATGCACAAGCATGTTGATTCCGGTTCCAATTCCAATTCCCAGGCTTCAATTCATGGGTACCAAACAGGGCATAAAGGTTTTGGGTTTTTAATAAAGAGGTCCATTGAATTAGTTCTAGGTTTGAATATTTATGAATGGTGTGTATCTCTTGTTTACTAAATGTATTGAATTGTTATGGAACTTACACCAATATTTAAAGGCAAATTTAGTCTTAAGTCCCAAATAAACAAGTTATTTAAGGAATGGTTCTATGGAGAAAAATATTTAATGAGAGGTCCCAATTGACAACATGAGGTCCTTGTATTGACAACATCATATGCTGTGTTGACAACACCTCATATTGTCAATGTGACCTCTCGTTAAATATTTTTCTCCATGGGACCATTCATTAAATAACTTGTTTATTTGGGAGGTAAGACTTAATTTCCCATATTTAAATATTGTCTCCAAATTTATGCCTTTACTGTACCAAAGTCAACAATTTAATTTTTATTAACAGACTTGACCAGCTCAAGCCTTAATTGACTGTATGAATTATATACGTGTGTGTAGTATATGTTTAGGAATGACAGCAAATGAGAATTTCTTACCGGTTATTAATTGAGATTTTTTATAATACAATAGATTGAGGCTATTATTCAAAATCTTGATAAAAATTAATTTCTATGCATTAGTTTTTGATATACTCTTTTGACCTCTATTCAGTAAACACTAATAAAAAATTTCAATGAATTTTCTTATAATTAATATTTATATTTATTTGGTTTTGATAAAAATATTAATAATATTTTTCGCAGACGTTCTCGTAAAAGTATTAGTTATGCTTTATAGAGTAGATATTGTCTCCAATATATATATATATTGTTAGACTTCATTATATCACTACTACAGAATATACTTTTTACTACTGAAATTCGCATCCTTTATTTAAAAAAGGGAGTAAAAAGGTAAGTGCAGGGTCTTTAGGCGCCCTATTAAAAAATGGGGCGCCTTAGGTAATACTATGGCGCCCTTTATATAATAAAGGGCGCCATAGGGTCTTAAAAGGTTCACCCTACGGCGCCCTTTACTCAGAAAGAGCGCCCTAGGTCCATCCTACGGCGCCCTTTATTGAGAAAGGGCGCCGTAGGGCACCCTAGGGCGCCCTTTATTTTTGAAAGGGCGCCATAGGTTAACC
>JANTPZ010036317.1:0-12034 GCA_025593235.1 Vachellia pachyceras
TATGTTCGGCCTCCGGGGTACAATGCTGAAAGTGCTAAAGCAGCGGAGATGGCTGATGAGAAGAAAAGAGAGGAGCTGAATCTGCCGCCTCAAGATCCTAATGCAAATGGAACATCCTCTTCCATGTACTTATCATTTTTTGTCGTTCTTATCTGTTGTTAGTTGCTTTATTTCCATTCATGTGGTTCACTCCGAGGACTTAATTTATAATGGGTCGACTCTAACAAGTTATTTTTGTGGTGGTTAGGAGATCATTAACCCATAACGTGCTTACCTTGTAGGCCACCTGAAACCTCATGTGGTAAAGACCAACTGAGTCGAGAAAAGAAGAAACCAAGGCCAAAAGATGTGTTTGGCCGTCCTCTACCAACTGAAGAAGAATTTGAAATTCTAAAAAATGCTCCACGGTATGTAAGAGTACTGCCATTGTAACTCAAATATAGAATAACGGTCTTCTGTTTGTTCATTTCTTTTTAAAACCAATCTATTTATATTCTCAAATAATGTCTTCCATCAACCTTTAAATTCCAAAGTATTTTAGCCAACGTTTGGTGTCAGGACGAAAGCAAATGAAATGCTAAATATAGATAGTATCAATTCATCTGAATTGCAGTTATACATGGAAACTGAGCTTCACTGTGATAGTAGAGAGTTATTATTTTATCCTTATTTTGACCACATTGAGTTTAGAGCTTCACTAAGAAGCTAGTGTTGATGATGTATGTTGTTTATTAAAAAAAGAAAGAAAGAAACATATCACATAGGGAAGCTGAATCTCTATTGTTGGTATAATTGGCTGGCTGTCGTGTGCTATAGATTGAAAAAGTGCATCTTGTGGTTCTAGGATTTACTTAATGCATATGTAGTGATTTGGTAGGCCTCAATCTTAGATGAGAGTGACATCGACTTCTGATTTGTACTCATGGGAGGAGCTGGATCTGTAGGAGGACGTTCAATCTGCTATGCTGTAATTGCATTATTAAACCCGATGGAGTATTTCTGACTTGTGGGTTGAAGGGGATGGGTGATTCTTCTTGATCATTACATCATGGAAAGGTAGTTAGACATCAAATATAAAATTATCAATGTAGAAAATTAATTATGGAAGTCTGATGTAGTGTAGGCATCGTTGTTCACTTACCAGGTAATTGATAGATTGATAGTAGTCTGTCATATCTCTATGTTTACTCATACAACAAACTTCATTCCTGCATGGCAGTTTGTATATGAAGATAACATAGATTGTTTTGAACCTGCCTTTAATCGTAGTTCTAGTGATTGGATGTGTACAGGATGGACACAGGAGTTGCTGGCAGGGTGAAACCTTTTGGTGTTGAAGTCCGCAATGTAAAGTGTTTAAGGTGTGGGACTTATGGCCACCAAAGTGGTGATCGTGAGTGCCCATTGAAGGACGTTTTAATGCCTAATGAAGAGAGTAGGTTGAAAAGGGATGATCCTCTGAATGCTATCCTTGCTCATAGAGATCCTAATGAGGTCAGTTTCTCATAATATTATAATTTTGTTTGGGAAACATAGCAACGTCTTTATGCCCTTAAGCATTAGTGGAGATTGGTATAATCAACATTTGTTAGCACCTTGCTTTGATGTTTTGACTTATATCGTTCTTTTGTGCACTGTTGATTGGTATTTTTAATACTTATATTCTTTGATTGAAGAATAAATAAGGGGAAGGTTAAATGCAACCCTTCTATCCTTTCTCCATCTAAACAAACTGAAAGAGCAGGAGAAAAAAATTTCGAGTCAGGATGATAGTGCAAATGGTAACCTCTTTTGGGTCATTTATCTTGCCTCAAGATTATGACTATCCAAAAATGTATATTCTTCCCCCTCCTTTTCCTTCAGCAGCATGGTTGGTTGTTGATTACTGTTACAGTATCGTTGTTTTTTCATGTGATGATCAAGATGCCATGAGATGCATGTCAATTTTCCCTTTAAGGTGCGCTAATGTGTCTTTTCTCTTGTGTACGATACTATTGCAGCTTTTAAAGTGGGAGTTGAAGCAGAAACCGGGAATCAGTCCTCCTCGGGGAAGATTCAATCCAGATGATCCCAATCAGCAGATAGTTGCTGAGGACATATTTGATGAGTACGGAGGTATCTGTATTTTACGTATAGTTTATTCTAGAGAGCATTCATGTTCATCCTTTACATGCAATAATCACCATCTGTATTGCAGGTTTTCTTGGTGGCGGCGATATCCCTGAGTTGTTCACAGCCTTCTCTAAGAAGCCCAAAAAGAAATCAAAAAAGAACAAGCACAAGAAGCGGCAATCAGTACATTCAGAAAATGAAACTTCAGAGGGAGAGAGGAGGTCAAAGAAGAAAAAAATTAAGGTGAACAAAAGGAAGCAAAAACATTCGAAGGCAAGTTCATCAGACACTTCGGACTTTGAAAAGGATCAAGAAAACAGCAGGCACAAGCAATCTTGTTCGTCAGAGGATTCTTATAGTGATAGGGATGATCGAAGAAGAAAAATGGGACTAAAGCAGTCATATAAAGATTTGAACTATCCTGAGCATAGGAATAAGAACAACAGACAAAATCATTCTTTTTCATCTGAGGATTCTAATCCTAATGGGTACCATGGGAGTCACAAGAAGGGAAGTAAGCACTCTTATTCTTCTGAAGATTCTGACGGTAACAGTGATGATCTAAGTAGAAGGGATAGACGAAAGCATTCCTGTTCAACTATAAGGTCTGACCTTACCGGACATCATGGGAGAAAAAAGAGCAGAAAAAGACTTTCTTATTCGACCGAGGATGATTCTGGTCCTGATGGTTATTATGGAAAACACAGGAGCAGAAATGAGCGTTCTTATTCATCCTATGATTCTGACCATCATAGACATTCCAGAGATAGGACTAAGCATCACAGACATGGATATTACAAGAGGAGAGATGAGCATTCTTATCCATCTGGAGGTTCTGATATAGACAGGGACGATCAAAGCAGTAAAGCCAAACCAAAGCATCCCAAGCGTGATAGGAGTAAACATGGTAAAAAAGCTCATTCTTATTCATCTGAGCCTGAGGATTATGATTCTGATAGGTTCCACAGAAGTCAAAAGTGCAGGAGTTGAGACGAACATTCTGGTCATCAAAAACATCATAGAGTGCAAAGGAGCAGCCAATGGCGCTAATCAACATCCTTGGCAACTATCATTAGTAAATTTAGTGCCCCAGGAAATGAAAACGGACACATCATATGTCAACTCATGAGGAGGTTGTTCCGTCGCACGTCGAAGGTATTAAACACTGTTATCTCCATAACCATCACCGTGGAGGCTTGTCTCATTCGCACTGATTGTTTCGCTGTATCGAACTGGAGGCAGGGAAGGGTTAGCTCTGTTCCTTGTACTATTGAAAAATATATCTTTATTAGAGCATAATTTATTATATATCAATTTCTAAATTAAATTAAGTTAAAAAATGATAAATATTATATATGAAATGAATTGGAGGTTTATATTTAGAACTAAATTAAACTATTCATCTAGGTTTCATATTTAGGCTTGGAAAAATATATCTTTATTGTAGCATTCTCTTGAATGTGCCAAATGGCAATATCTTCGTGCGTTAAAGTTTGTTTACAAAAAAAGACAGAAACAAAGCGTATCGAGCAATTTTTTTTTTTTGTTACATTAGAAAGCTTGGAACATTGCTAAAGCAATAATAACGTGCTCTAAGCCTTCTCCATTTTAAACATAACATTGTTTAAAACACACACAAAGCATGTTTCAGATTATAGAATTCCAAGTACAACTAATCTTTTTTATTTTAAATGCTCAAAAACATATCAAAATTATTTGCTACTCACTTGAAAATAAACAATTAATAATTGGCATTAAAAAAGGCAAAACTACTTATACGTTTAAGTAATAAAAATGTTTCATCCATGAAATGGGAAGTGTACAAGGTTCCAGTAAGAAAGCTCTGCTAAGGGCACCTTAGTAAACAGCTTATATAAGCCCCACAAATAACAGACGACATTTGAGCAGGTTCAAACCAACATGCCATGTACACTACAGATTTCCAGGTTTCCTTAATAATTAATCAAAGTGGGTTCATGTGAAACACAAAAGCCCAAAAGGAACCAGGTAAAAGACGAGAAAGTAAAACCAAGCTACTCGGTACAGAAATCTCCACTAAGAGCCCTACAAAGAAGAGCTTTAGCCCGATTTCACAAAATGGTTAGACAGGTATCTGGCAATCTCTGTGAACGATATTTTATCTTTCCCATCAAAAATGGTCTTCAATTTCTCATCGCAAACAATCTCCTTCTTGTTTGTAGGATTCTGCAAAAGAATAGCTCAGTCATGCCATTGTAGAGAAATAAAAGATTGAACAATGAAATGAAACAAAAATGGAAGACCAAAGGGAAAAAATCCGATAATTTAAAGAGGGCAAATTATTTTTTACTCCCATGACTAGAATGATTGAGGCTTGCACTCGCCCCATGGCAAGTAATTGAGAACAACATAAACCATGAAAGGAAATTTATGGACAAGACAGGAAAGGCAACAGGTCCAAACCAATTGGGTAGACAAAGAATCAACAAACAATAAATAGTATGCTCGATTTCACCTCAAAAATAGAATTAAAGAAACATACTTCATACATTTCAAGGCTAGAGATAAAAGGTTGATGCTCCAAAATAAATCTAATTTCACTTCTTTTTCAAAACCGTCATAACGCAAAAATATATAACCCACCAACTTCTGTGCATTTTCCGATCCAAGTAAATTTCATTAACCAACTTCAAAAATACAATCACTATTATGCCTACTACTGCCTGGTTTACAAGGCAGACTAGTTCAAGTCAAGTGGTCTAAAAAATTTCTAAAGCAACCAACTGAGCAATAGGCATTAAGTGAAACAGAGTTTATACAAGCTGTCATGCGCTGGTTATTTCACTTATATTTTGACACTACTAAGCCAATAGTAGCACATGCATGAAAGAATTTAGGAACCAGGTG
The DNA here is from genome assembly GCA_025593235.1 of Vachellia pachyceras. NCBI lineage: Eukaryota > Viridiplantae > Streptophyta > Magnoliopsida > Fabales > Fabaceae > Vachellia > Vachellia pachyceras. Next base: position 4,999 of record JANTPZ010036317.1, read on the forward strand.
ATGAGCAGAACAACTGTAACACTAGCAAGCAAATTTATGCATCCAATATCATAGGCTACCGGTCTAGTAATCCCATGGAATAAGTTAAATATTTGCTAAAAATATATAGCAATTTTGTTGCATAAGATTTTGATAAACCGACTAAACAGATTCACGCTAACATACAGAATATGTAGCCAGTACTGCTGTATCGTGCATGAGACAAGCAACGCAATCAAAACAGATAAATAAACGGAGTCCACTGGAGAAAAATAAACAGATTCCGTGACCTACTAGAAAGGAAAGTTAATAAATAAACGGAGTCCACTGGAGAAAAATAAACAGATTCCATGACCTACTAGAAAGGAAAGTTAGAATGAAGTCCAGAACATATGTTTAACTTGCAGACTGAAGATTCTCACAAGGCGGAGAAATAACGCAGACGTTTTTCAGAATATTCGTAGACCAGGTCATTCAAAATAGCTAGAGAACGAAATGCTTCGAAACCCTCAAAACACTCCCAAAGTAAACCTAACGTAAAACATTCACAGATGGTTTCGCAACAGTTGAACTGATTTCTGGAATAGTACAAGTGGAAAAGGGACAAAGCATTAATCCACAGCCAGAGGAAAGAATGAAGACCTGAAGGTTGTGGAGTTTGATGTGCTCCCACACTTTCTTGACGGCACCGGCGCGTGAGGCTTCAGAGGCACCAAGAAACTTGCCAAGCTTTGGAGAAACAGGGATCATCTTCTGTAAGCCGTTGCTGCCTCGACTTTTCGGTGTGGCCGTCTTCACTGCAGTCTTAACACCGGATGCTGCCCCCTTCGCCGCCGCCGCCATCAATGCTCTGCTATATGCTCCGAAAACCCTAGTCGCTGCCATACTGACCGGAGAAACGCTGATTGAACCCTTTCTCTCGATTTCTAAAACCCTAGCAAGTAGAGAAACCACAGTTCACAGTGACGCGCCGGGGGGTGGAGTTAGAGGTTTGGCCCCTTTGATTCCTCCGAGGCTTCCCCTACGTTTCTATAGTTGTTAGTTCTTTCAATTAGGTGCGATTTCTGATGACGTGGCCATCTGTGATTATAAGTTGTTCATCCGTGTTGCCGTTACCAGAGGAGGCAGGGCTATAAACGACGCCGTGTATCCTCGTGATTTCGTGAAATGGATCGCTCTGAATCCTTCGCCCCTCGTATTCAAATTCACAGCTTCTTCCCGCTCGGACTCAGTCTCACCTGATAAAAGTATTTAATTTCTTTTGATTAAGGGTTTGTTTGGAAATCATTTTGAAACCTAGGTTTCACAGATTCCGAGGTAAAATCTAGGTTTTGAAAAGTGATTTATATTTGGGAAATTATAGCTTTTACGGATTCCGAGTCAAAAAAAGTAAGAAAGAGTGGGTAGGAAAGAGGAAAGTAAGAAAGAGAAAGAGAGAAAAAGTAAGAAAGAGAGTATGAAAAAGAAAACCTAGAAACCTAGGTTTTAAAACCTAGGTTTTCAAAACTGGACTTCCAAACAAGCCCTAAATCATCAAACAAAAAACAAATTGACCAAAATGGGAAAAAAAGAAAGAAAGAAAAGCAAAACCATTTAGATAAGGCATGTTTGTATCACGGTTAATAAAAAACGTGGATTAAGATAAAACCCCTCTTATATATTTACATCGTACTCTTTAAATCAAAATAAAACCTCTCTTATAGGCATGTTTGATGAAAGCCAAGTTTTGACCAAACAAAGAACCAATTGACCAAAATGGGAAAAAAAGAAAGAAATTGGCTCACACTATTTGCACATGCCCCAGACTCTCTTTGGGTACAAGTTCTTCGATCTAAGTATGACTATAAGGTAGAAGGGCTCCAACATTTCAAGCCTCGTAACGTGTCCAACCCATGGAGAAGCCTTTCTACGATATGGGAAGATCTAGCTCTTGGCCACATATGGCATATTAGTAATGGAAAAACAGCTTTATTTTGGTCTGACAATTGGATTGGGGACTTTCTCAACTATTTTGGCCACTTTCTCAACTATCCTTTTGTCCCATTAGCGAGAATGAACTTCAAATAATCATAAGTGAATTTGTCACGTAGGATGGGCAATGGAAGTGGTGTGAATTTCAAGAAAAGCTTCCCCGTAACTCCTTAATACATCTCATGAAAGCTACTCTCGCTCGGAACCACGACCATGATGACATAATTGCTTGGTGTTGGGGGTAACAAATTCACTGTCAGCTCAGCTTATGACCTCCTCATGCAGGATCAATGGGACAACGAAAGCACATTATGAAACCTTGCATGGAGTTGGAAAGGCCCCCAGAGACTAAGAACCTTCTTATGGCTGGTACTCAGTGATAAACTCCTTACTGATAGGAAACGGGTTTAGAGGCATATGACAGATAATGACACATGCGCAATATGTGGAAATGGGTCAAAAAGATTTTGATCACGTATTAAGGAAATGCCTATTGGTGAGAGCTAGCTGGTCTCTTATTGTTCCAAATCAAAGACCGACAACATTCACCTCTACACCCCTCGCGAATTGGCTACAGATGAACCTAGGGTCGAATGACAACGACACTCAATAGAGTACCATCTTTGGCAACATTTGCTGGCACCTCTAGCAGGCAAGAAACCTCCACATTTTTAGTAATAAGGACATTACAACGTTACGATTGGTTAATGAGGTTTTTGCCTTTACTGATCACACCCGCCAAGCAATGCAGTTTTGCACTCTCATCCCTCCAGATTGAAATCCACTTTTCTTCTTCCTTGTTTATATGATGGTTGTAATGCTTCTTTTCACTTTCTAACGTCCTTTTAGACACCTTGTAATATTCTTGCTAATAAAACTTTCTTTCACTAAAAAAAGATAATTTAGCTATTTGTGATAAATACTTATTAATTTTTCTATAATATCATTTTTAATTGTATGCATTAATGAACTATGTTTGATTCAAATGTAGATGAAGGGAGGGAAGGAGATGTTAATTAAAGTGAGGAAAGAGGAGTTGAGAAATGTCATTATGAGCTTTGTTTGGTTGGAGGAGAAGGAATGAGAAGGGAAGGCTTCTTATATTTCTTATGGTCCATCTCGTTGTTATTCAAAACTCTAATTATTCCATTCAACTCTGCCATCTCTAGATATCCTACAAAGTGTTGAAAGGTAAGTTATAAATGTTAATTTAAACAGCTGTGAATACAACCTTTACCGTATCAAGCTAAGGGCCCATTCGGGGTGATGCTGAGTTTTTGATTTTTGGTTTTAAAATGCAATTTTGAAAATAAAACGTGTTTGGCAAAAATCGGGTTGAGTTGGTTTTTAACACAATTTCCAAACGGATTTTATCCAGATTTAAAAACTATAAAAATAAGTTTTCAGATTTTAGTTTTAGTTTTAAAAAATTTATTACCCTTCCCGACGACATTTCTCCTTCTCTCTTCAACCTCTCTCACTCAACCATCATCACCTTCCCTACCCCCAATTTTGCCTCTCCCACTTCCAACTTTGGCTCCAGCTCCGCCCCTCCGGCTTCGATTCCACCTTATCCAAACTCTACTCCTCCTCCGCCATTGGCACTCGCAACAAATCCAAGCCCACCCACACCATCTTAACCGATAACGAATCCAGCATCCGTCTGACTCTAACCCCAGTACTCCTCTTGCCTTTATTTCAGCAGCCGCCACCTTCTTCTCCGAGTGGGACGGTCCCCCATTTAGCCCTCCCAGCCTCTGCCAATCATTTTTTATATTTTTATTTTAAAAATTTTTATTTTTTATAATTATTTTATTTTTAATTTTTTATCATTTTACATCATTTGATGGTAGCATAGTTGACTTGACCTACCTTGCCTATTTCCAATTTACAACACCCTTTTCAAATTGAAAACAAAAAAACATAAAACCAAAAACTAAAAATAAATACCAGTTTCAATTTTTAAAAATTTTGAAACTTAAAACTCGAAACCGTCCCGAATGGGGTCTTAAGTTTCTTGTTTTGTAACTGTTTGAATTATTATTTGAAGCTTATCTTTTAATATAATTCTTTTAAAAACATCATTGTTATTGAATTAAAATTTTGGGATCTAACTTTTGTTCCCCTTTAATTTTTTTTTAATCAGTATCTATTTCTTTTTTAATAATAAAAAATAGTTTATTAAATTAAATTTAGAAGCTTCTCCTCAACCTTTTCTTTCATTCTAAATTTCTAATTCATCATCAACCTTTTCATAGTTTCATGTTTAACTTTTTTTTAATTTTATATATTTTTCACTAACAGAAAAACACGTGACCTTTCATTAACTCAAAAATCTCCATCTATAATTAAAAAAAAATGGGAATGCCCCTCATTCTAAATCTAAAATTTTATCCACCTCACCATCATGAGATCCTATGAAAATGATAGAATATGAATTTTGATTTCCTTTGATTTATCAATATTTCTTTTTTAATTAAAAATTTTTTGCTTCAATTTATTGAAACAAACCCATAAGCTTTCCCTCAACTTTTTACTTGTTACGTTTAACTTTTTACCTTTATTCTACTAAGAGAATACTCAATCCATCCCTATTATACATACAATAACATCCATTGTATTTCAATTTCATAATATAGCATGTTTTGTTTAAGTCATTACTAATTTTAATCCTTAATATTATAATCAGTTGACTTTTTTAAAAGATTAAGAAATCTAATGAAGTGTTATATACTAGTGTTTTTTTAAAAATAATTTAGCTGACTTATAAAATATTATATAATCCAGTAATATACATAAGTAATTTAAAATATATGTTATTATCAATTAATTTATTTGAACTTTTTAATTTTTCTAAAAAATAACTGTTTTTTTATATTAGGGGTAGGGAGTAGTAATTTTTTCTACTAAAATCTCAACTATTTAAGCAACTTCTTGATTAATTAATTCCACAACGTTTCTGAATAATTAATTAAATTTCTTTACTCATACTATTTATAAATCATTTTTAGTGAAGAAAACCTTAAACATAATTAATTTTGCATTAAAATTTAACAACTTTTTAACTTTATCCATATTCAATATCCATTATAGCATTTGAAAGTAAGTTAACAAGATAAAATTTATAGTTTCACATAAAAAATTAAATAAATCGCCTTACAAATATGATTAAATAAAACTTCAACTTTACCTTATAAACAGGAAAATAGAAGTAATTAATAAATTAAGATAATTTTTTAAATATAATTTATAGTTATTCATCTTGAAAACAAACTTTAACTAATTTCATTAATTTATAGTTATTATATTATAAAATTATAATTATACTAATAAAGATGGGAGTGTTACTTAATTTTTCATTATCTCAAAAATCAAAATTTAAGGGCAGATCCGGATCTCCCACTTCGCGTCACCAGCAGGAATCAGCTGATGCCTTGGACGCGTATATGACGCGTAATAGCGCGTTCCTAAATTCGTGTGCCTAAAGCCACCAATTGTGCCCCTTATTCATCTTTTCTATAAAATTGTCATCCCCTGTTTACCCAGCTTCTTCATAAACTGTCAATTTTCTTGTCGTCTTTTGATTTTTCGTCTAATCCGTAAGTTCATCTACCTGCCCTGTGCTCTGTTCTTTATCTTCGTTGTTATTTTTCTATTTCTTGGTCAATTTTTACAACCTGTTGAATTTGTGAATTATGATTGCTAAGATTGATCCATGTCTCACCAGCAGTTAGTCATTCCGAATCTGCAGGAATTCGTTGTCGTTATTTTCATGCTTAGCGAATTATCGATTGCGATTGGTTGCAGTAGGCCTACGAAAATTTCCTCTTTTATTTGAATCAATTTAATTTGATGGATTAGCCTCGCCTGCAAATTAAAATCAGAGATTTGTTCATGGTGGTATTGGTTTTTGTTAATTCATACGTTACAGCTCGATGACAGGTCTGTTCCGTTGATAATTGCCTATCAATCGAGAACCCCAAAAGAAAGATGGAAAAGAAATAGCAGTAACGAAAACTTTCTATAGGTTTCTCTTGTTGGTTCTACTTTTATTTGCATCTGAGTAATCTCCTTTCTTGTTTCTCGCAAGCTTCAATACATGCGTACTGTGTCTTTTCTTTTTGTCAAGTACTTATATCTTACTCTGTCAACGAATTCAGGTTTTGTAGAATCAGCTCTTCACTTGAAAGATGGGAGGTGGAAGCGATCATAATGAATCCGACAAAGGACTTTTTTCAAACATTGCTCACGGGTTAGCTCATGGTGTTCATGGGGCTCATGGTTATCCTCCTGGAGCCTACCCTCCGCCACCTGGGGCCTACCCTCCACCACCTGGGGCCTACCCTCCGCCTCCAGCGGCTTACCCTCCACCACCTCATGGGTATCCACCTCCTGGTGGCTATCCTCCATCAGGCTATCCTCCTGCTGGCTACCCTCCTGCTGGTTATCCTGGCCCCTCCGCTCCAGGTATAATGCACACATATCTGTGCCTGTGTGTTGTGGATGGCTTGTTTATATTCCGAAGCGTTGAATGTACTGTTCTTGAGAATTTGATGCGATGATGGAAAACTTTTGTGCATTTAGGCTATGTTTGGTTTGATGGATGGGAAAGGAAGGGAATGGATAGGAGGGAAAGGAAGGGGATGGAAGGGTATAAGATTACCTTATTTGGTTTAGTTATAGGGGGAAGGAAAGGAAGCTTTTTAATGATCTTTTGTTTGGTTCACGAGGGGAAGGAAGGGGAAGTTAATGACCAATTTACAATTTTACCCTTATATGTTAATTTATATTTATTTACTTATACAATTTATTTAAATTAGTTTTTACTCATAAAAATTAATCCCTCATTTTATTTAATTAATTAAAACAATTATTAAGGTATTTCATTCATATAATTTATTTAAATACTTAAAAAAGGATTTAAATAATTTATTTCCTTCATTCTCTACCCATATCGCTACTTACAAGTATTCCAAATAAAGTAAAACTTATTCTCAAGAAATATTGAAAAAAATGAAGATTAGAAAAACTTGCTCTCTAACTACGTAGCTTCTTATATTTACGCACAGTGAAGTAGATATGAAGA
>JANTPZ010036322.1:0-11527 GCA_025593235.1 Vachellia pachyceras
TATTAGAAAAAAAATTCGTGTGCTAAGATTTGATTGGAGAATTGGACCAATGAAAGGGCCAACTCTTGGAAGCCCATAGTACACAACCCAAACCAAATGTCCAGAAATGAAAGGAAAAGAAAGGAAGTCCAAGTCCAAGTCCAAAAAACTAAATTCAGGCCAAATTTATATAGATAAAATATTACAAACGAAAGAAACTGCCAGGAAACAAGCAGATATGGCTTTGGGGAACGTTCCAATAACCCAAAAATGAGTAATATTTATCACGGGAGTTTGGAAATTCTCTTTTTCTTTATTATCCTTTTACTCTTTTTTTCTCTAATCTTAATCATCTATTTCATCAAATAATCACAAACAACTCACTTACAACTACTTTATTTTGTTTAAAGGAGGCATTTCCCTCTTTCTCTCCATTAAACAACAAAGTAGTGGTAAGTACAAAGTTTCAAAAATCAAACTCGGCATTAAACCGAGCAAAACAGTAATTTAAGAGTTGATGGGTCATATCAGAATCAACCCGAAGTTGAATCAACTATATTAAAATGATAGAATTTAGTAAATATATTTTATAAAAAATATTATGTAAAACTTATAATATTATTTTATTTTAAGCATATTTTAAATTTTTAGTGTTAAATGATAAAAATAATTGAAATAAAATGAATTACTTTATCTTATTTCCTCATGAGTAAATTTATTTAAATAGAAAAAAGAGAATCAAAGGATAATTTTATTATCATATTTTTTTCAAAAAATTAATTAACCACATCTTCCTACTTTGGTTCTATTTTGTTGGTGTTTCTAATCTTGAGAAAGTATCTTTTAAAGTGAATCGGTCTAATCGGGTTAGAATCAGGTTGATTGGCTTGACCCAGTCGCTAGTTTACCACCCACCCTAATCGAACATACGGTCGATTCGCTAGTTTCTTATCTGAACTAGCCGGTCCGATCGAATTTTTTTTACTATGGATAAGTGTGTTGTTTATGGTCCTTTGCTGCAATAGAGGGCTAGAGTTAAAGAAAAGAAAAGAAGGGTAAAAGAATAATGAAAAATATAGGGAGAGTTCCAATCCGATTTATAACAATGTTTTTACCTTTTTCTTTTTGTTTGGAAAGTGATGAGTTGTCCAAGCTCTAAAAGTTTCACACTTTCACACAAAAATGACAAAAATGTACGGGGAGGGATAAGATGGGCCCTACTCTATGCGTAGCTAAACTGTCACTTTATGTAACAAACTCACCATTGTTTGGTTATCTTGCGATGAAAATTGGATAATTTAATCAATAGGATTGAGTTTAATGGTAAATTTAGGTTGAGATATATGCTTCTATTTATCCTCATTAAGGCTTCAAACGAGATTACCTTTAATAGGGATATATTTGTGTTTAGAAAAAGATTGAAAAATTTGAATATGAGATCTGAATTAATTAGTAGATAAAAATTTTTGACTGAGGAAATGAGATCTGAATTACAGATGATTTTTAGGGGGTTAGGATTTGTCTCTTAAATGAAATTAGTAGAAAGAATCAAATTGATGGCTAGCCACTTGGCAACGAACGCCGAGTATCATCTAACTGACGATAATCATGTTCAAAACATTATCAAACATAAGATGTATGTATTTTTTTCAACAGAAATCTGAATGTTGATTTAATACATTATATAACTATTTTTTTTCGCTAGATCCAACACTAACCGGTACTTGTATAAATTTTCCTCCATAAGAAATTGTTGTTGATGAATATTAAAATAACCAACGGTAGTGTGACAAAACAAGGATCCATGCTTCTCAAACTTGAAATCTAATGTTTAAACTGTTAATAAAGTAATCTTCTATTCTAATTGTGTAGTGTCTTATGTTGTCGTCTGTTTTTGGAATAAAATTAACTATTTAGCCCAAGAGGGGAAACACTTGTATGGAATAATTTTATATTGATAATTTAAAATTTAAATTTAAAACTATAAAAGCAATGTAATTTAATTAACACTGATCTTTTAATTTTAACGTAGAACACTAAAAACAATTCTTTCTTTATTACACTTCAATCTAATTATTTGATATTGCTTCCATATCTAACTACATATAGTGTGTTTGGGAAGTCCGTTGGGAGAAATGAGTTTACAGATTTTGAGGTATTTTGTGGATTTCAAGATGGTTTTATGGATTTCGAGATAGTTTTAATAAATTTCAAAATGTTTTTACAAATTTCGAGATGGTTTTATCTCGGTTTACGTGCACCGTTTGGGAAATGGTGTTCCCAAACAAGCACATAACAATTTGTAATGAAATTTTTACGGATATTTTTTATTATTGAAGAATCTTGGTCCTTTTATAGAGATTTTAAAATCTCTTGCCGCTCGTTTGGTTCGATGAAAATCACGCAATGAAATAGGAAAATCAAAATTTTTCAGTGGCGGTGGCTATTTGGTTCGAAGTTTGCAATGAAAAATGGGTTTCCGCTTGAACCCATTTTCATGCGTAGATGGGAAGCCAAATTCAAACGTAAGCAAAAGATGGATTTAACCCTTAGTTAAAACATAAACGCAGCTCATTGCACTGCCTGCGACGGAGAAAAGAGGAACAAATGGTGAAGACGAACGGATAATTGTGTGTTCCATGATGTTGCAAGTAAATCATTCATCTAAAAACATTTGAAAACGGAACAAGCAAACCGTCACCAGAAAACGGAACAAGTATACGTCGTCAGAGAAGATGATGGAAAAGCGGAGAAGACGAGCGCATCTTCAAAAATTCAAATGGGGTGAAAATGTGGTCTTCGTCCACATCTTCACCTGATCTGTATTCATATATATATATAATAAAATATATATTAAATACATATATAAATATATATAATTAATAATAAATATATAATTAATAAATATAATATAATTATATATTATATAATTAAATATTAAAGAATAAATATAAATAAGTTGAATTTTTGTTAATAAATACATATATTTATAAAAACATTTTACATTTATCATTAAGGGTAGTATAGTCATTTGATACAATTTTCATACTCTCTTTCCTACAATTTTACCCAACCAAACAAAAGTTTCTCATTAACCTATTTTCCATTCTAGTGCTAACCAAACAGCACACCCTAAAATTTTTTTTAACTAAAGTATACTTTTAGTCTTTTATGTTTGCTTCAGGTTTCATTTTAGTCTTTTAAGTTTAAAAAGTGCACTTTTAATCCCTCAAACTTAACGCCGTTAATTTCTCTTAATGGGAATTACTAACTCATCGAATTTAATTGATGACTGTGCAATAAAATGTTGACAAATCATACTCAGATTTTAATTTTAATTTCATAATATAATAAATTTGATATTTTAAGTTGTGCAAAATAAAAAAATTTAAAACAATAACGTTTAGTTTGATAAGTCAGCAATTTCCGTTAAGATAAGTTTGAGGGACTAAAAGTGCACTTTTTAAACTTAAAGGATTAAAGTGAAACCTGACACAAACATAAAAGATTAAAAGTATACTTTAGTCAAAAAAAATTTTATTCCATTCCATTCAATTCCGCGGATCCACTGAAATAAACGGTCCGTTAATCCTAAATTAAATCTTTTGTTTTGGTCTCAAACATATCCGATAAAGAAACATGCAAGATCCTCCACCTCATCGCCAGTAGTTTGTTCTTATCGATACTCTGAAAAATGAAAATAGCTTTCAGAACCATTTGTTTTATAATATTAAAAGATCCCCTATGAGTTTATCACTATTTATCATCACATAAACTAATAATATTAAACCTTAAAAAATTGAGAAATGAATCACTATGCTTATAAAAAGAATGGGACTTTGCTATATATTAATTAATTAATATTTCTAACTATATACGAAGCCATCGGTTTCCATTAAATCATTCCTTAAACATCGCCGAGACTTCTCATAGACATCAATATATCTTATAATTTAAAAATTGCACTTTCTATCAACAAGTCAGTGCGCATTAACTTTTGAAATCTGCATACTCAATAATTGAACATACAAGGAATTAATTAATAATTTATCTGGTCTTTACTATAAGAACCGGTTTCAAATTGAATTTGGTTATGAATGTAAAATCTCAATCCACTTCGTAAGTGGCGAGTTCAGGATCTTGACTCAGTGGATTCAAGATAAGTGAGACTTAAATTTTTAACATGTTTTGAGAAGAATTTGAGAAAAAATTTAGTGGCCTGGGATCAAAATTAGCAAATAAATTTATACAAAATAAATCATATAGTAATCATATGTACCTAATTTTCTGGAAGCCAGAGAGTGGGGCGAAACCCATTGACTAGCATGTGGGTCCGCCTATGTGCCTAGTGACTTAAATTCATAATGTTCACGCAAGGCATCCTTTTTTGTTATACACATGTATCATTATATTTAAGGTAATTATATTCGAGAAATTTTTAAATATTAAATGTATACAACTCTCTCGATGGGAATTTGAACATTAAGTAACTATATTGCAAGGGACTATCCTTTTTTGTTATATCCGATCACTTTCGGTTGGTCAAAATATCGCTATTAACGGCATACATTCAAAAGCTTTCATTTAAGGATAATCATAATGAAATATGATAGGTTACCGAAACCATCTTATATTTGTTAGAAATAAATAATTTAATTAATCTTTTTAATCTATTTAAATTAAGTATCTACGCTTATGGTAAAAATCGGAGTACATGTTAACATAACTCTCATGGAAATACGGAGCATTAACTTGCGCCTTAAAAGGAGGACCATGATCATCAAATTTTCTACTATTTCTTTAACATATCCACCCACTTCGGGGCCACTAGAACAGTACACGCGACCGTCGAACATAATTTTCAATTGGTAAGAGTATATATTATTTTAAACTTGCGTTAAATTTTAATTTAATTACACTTTTAGGACTTATTTAGCAACCACTTTTGAAATTTAGATTTGATTTTAAAACTTAGGTTTTGAAATCAAACCTAGGTTTTACTTTAAAACTGAAGTTTTGTCCAAGCAAATTTTTTTTCCCAAAAGCTATTTTGGTTACAAAACCTCAGTTTAAAACTTAGGTTTTCTCTTTCATACATTTTCCTCTTTCTTCTTTCCTACTTTTTCTCCCCTTCTCTTTCTTACTTTCCTCTTTCCTACCCACTTTTTTGCCTCGGAATCCGTAAAAGCTAAAAACTTACCAAACATAAATCACTTTTCAAAACCTAGATTTTGCCTCAGAATCTGTAAAAGCTATTTTCTAAAATCTATTATCCAAAATCTAGATTTTACCTCGAAATCTGTAAAAACTATTTTTAACCTTACATTCAAACACACTCTAAAAACGCATGTTTAAAAAGTGAATTTTAAAATACTTCTATCTAAAAATAATGTAGCACGTACCTGAATCAATACATAAAAGCATCTTTACACACTGTAAAGTCTTGATAATAGACTAGAAATTTTGTTTGACCCAACCCTCAATGATTGCACCTATATGATGGAGAAGTCTATATATAGACATGGTTGTGTGTGTGTTTTTACATTGCTAGTCACATATACATATATATATATTGCATATTTAGATAAATAAATAAATATAGCACAAAACTACTCTCAGGAAACATAATACACAATTGCAGATTTCTATGTATAACTACATCATATCACACAAAAACATTCACCGAATTACACATCAACCAAACCAACCTTATTAACATGGTTGTCAAACACAAACAAAAACCAAAAAAATTGACTGTATAATACACAGAGAAAAAAAAAACATGAAACCATATACTACCTAGTAGCAAACTAGATCTTAATTATATGAATCTTATGTATCAGTAATTACCAGACGCGTACTTGTTGATAAGAGACAAAGCATTACTAGTGACATGTGCAACATTAGCCATTCTGGCTCTGACAGCAGCTTTGATTCGGCCGTTCAAAGCTTTTCCGGCGAAGCCATCGCCACAAGTACTCTCATCGGTCAAGGCAGAGCTCACCCACGTCTCTACGTTGCTCATGTGCCATGAGAAGTCCTGGCTCTTGGGCTTACACAGCTTGAGCTCCTTCAGGGACCGGCTGAGGCGATCGATGCTGTCCTCCATCTCCTCCATGCAGTCCCGGAGGGCTGCGACTTCCCGGGGTTTCAGGCCGGACACGGACCGGAGATTGGACACGAAGGTCCGGGTCTCGACGGTCTTGTTGAGGGAGAAGGAGAGAGCTGTCTGGACGAGCTGGTGAGGGTCATCTTGAATGGTGGTAGCGTAGTCGGAGAGAGATTTGAGGCAGAGGGAAGGGTATGTGGTGGTGCTGCAGCAGGATTTGATGAAGTTTGACGGCGAGGAAGCGGCGGCGGCGATGGCGGCTAGGAGAGCGAGAAAGAGAAGAGAGGATTTGGCCATTGTGGTGGTGAGGAATAATGAAATGAGAGACAGTGAAGAAGATGGGATATGGAAGGTTTGGTTTTATAGAGAGAGAAGGCTCTTTTGGCTTCACATGCTTGTTGCTCAGCAACTTGCCCTACCAAAAAAAAAAAATTAAGTGAATTTGATAATATTAAAAAAATTTATTTATTATTGAAATGATTGTGAATAATTATATGAGATCTGATTCATACGTGGTGATTTGTTTTTCCAAATGGAATTTTTGCCTCACAGTATTTACGGTGACTACATTTGATTCTAAACTTAAGTTACCTTTGACCTGTCAAGTGAGATTTTTAATTGTTCTTACGTTGAAAATTGTAATTGTTCTTACGTTTAAAATTAGTTTATATTATATTATATTATATTATATTATATATATAGACATGTACTTAGAGAGTTTGCTTGGAAAGACCTTCTCATTAGCTTTATCTCTTGAATTTATAATTTTTTTAAATCATCCTTTATAGTTGCTTGAAAAAATAATTCTAATATAGTTACTTAAAAAAAAAGATCTTCTTGCATAATTTTTTTTACTCATAGAATTCAAAGCATGACTTTAGAAAAAGTGATTTCGCTCTTTACAGGACAAAATCCATCTAATACATTTATTTTGTACTATTCATAATTAATTGAAATAAAATAATTTTTATATAAGATGAAGATGATGCATGCCCACGTATCATATAAATCGAGACAAAATTTATCTCATATACTTAATGTGAATTGGTTTTTGTACATGTCAGAATATAGTTTCATTAAATTGTAAGATTTCAATTATAATTAAAAATCTCAAAATAAAATTATATATTAATTTTTTTATAATATTCCAAAATATTTGTTTTACAAAAGAACAAAAACTATAAATAGCATGTTTTTCCCTTCTATTTGTTTAGAAGTGATGCTTTAAAAAAAATTAAATGCAAATATTTTTACTTTACCTACATAATTAATTCAACTTTTTTGCACCAGAAAATCAAATTTTATTTTTACTTTCAAAAATTGAACTGGTTGACAATGTTGTGCTGACGTGACATAAACCAGTTTTTTTCATTTTTTGTTAAAGAAATGTAATTAATGGGATTGTTATTGAAATGGGTCCCACCGAATGGCAGCCCGTGTAGCAAAAGTCACTTTCAGTTTTCCAGTTTCACACCCGAGCTTGTGACTTCAGCCATGTGATCTATTTACTATAAGATTAAATTACATGTAATTCCCCTAATTTTTAGATTATATACTAATATTTTTAATTTTTGAAACTTTATAATGAGCTCTTGTACTTTTAATTTATGCAAATAACTGTCATATAAATATTCTTGTACATTATTTATCCATACAAAGCTACAATTTAAAGGGTTATATATACATCATTTTTTTTTAAGTTTGAAGGGGTTATGTACTTATGTGCGTATACAAATAAAATTTATTATTAATTTTTTAAAAGTTTAGGAAGTTGTTTGTATATAGTTCAAAATTCATGAAGGTTTCGTGTAACTTAATCATAACATGTAATCTCAATAATTGATCGATATCAATATAATTAGAAGTAAAGGGTGAAAATTATGAACTGATTTATTCTTTTGATCCTTAATTTGTGATTTCATTAAAGAATTGATCTTGATTATAAATGTAAAACTTATTTTAAAATTTTTTTAATTTTTGTCAAGTTTTTATTCATAGGGGTGGGCAAAATACTCGCTACTTACAAATTTGCGTGCGGCCTAAAGATTCGAATCTGTTTAAACCTGTCCAAATTGAGCTTATGGCAGGTAGGTTTAAAACTGGCAAGATACCCCATAAACGAGAAGGGACATGAGTTTACCCACACATTGATCGTGCTCACCAGTTTACCCTAAAAAAAAAAGAAAAGCAAAAAACTCTACCCTAACATAGCGAGATGCACATTAAATCAAGATGCAATTCCCTTGCACAAATTTAATTTAATTTTTTATTTACTCTTTGTAGATCAAAATTATTGAAAGTTATTTAGTTCAGTTGGTAAAAAGTTGACTCACAATCCATAAAGTTATAAGTTTAAATCCTACTAATGATGTGATGAGCAATATATAAGTACATCTATAAGCATTCTCTAATGCTTCGCTTGAATCGGAAGAAAAGTTAAGAGGAAAGAAAATAGAAAGAAGAGAAAATATTATCATTTATCCCACTTGGGTGGACGAGAGAAAACAAAAAAGAAAAAAAATGGATAAATAAATAAATAGCGGAATGACTAAAATATTCTTAGATAAAAATATTTTAATAAATAGTTGAATGAGTAAAATATCCTTAAAATATTTCAAGTATAATAGTAAATTAAATATGAAAATGAAAAATTATATTAACATTGATATCATTAAATAATTTAAAAATAAATTATTCATTAAAGACACGTTTTCATGTTTTTATATTTCAAAACAAAATAGTTTAGATAAAATATATCATATTTTTTAAGTTTACGAGGTTTTAACAAACAATTAAAAAATAAATTAGATATTAAAATATATTTTAAAACTTATCATTCTAAAAAAGAAAGTTATTATCATAATTTTAAAAAATGTAAATGTTAAATTTAATGGTTTAAAATGAAAAAAAAAATAATAAAGAGCATATGAATAGATAAAGAAAAATAGTTTTCTCTCAATGCGTGAACAATTTGTAAGTACTTCTACAAGTATTCTCTAAGTTTGAAGGGATATCCCAACCCTAAAAAAACTCATGAGATCTATCTTTGTAAATAAAAAAGGTTTTTTTGCCAACGAAAATAAAAAATAGTTAATACAATATTTGATCCTTTGAGTTTGGCTCCGTTTGTTTACCCATTTTTGCCAACGGGTGCGTTTACCGAGACACTTTTCCTCTCACATAAACTACCTCAGAATCTGTGTCTGTTTTTCCAACGGACTATCCAAACGGAGCCTTTATCTTCATGTTGATTTTGGTCTTTGAAATTTCAAACCAATGGTTTTGGTACCTCAAGGGATAAAATTATTCACATTTTTATTAGATTATAATGTCCAATGTTTTACATAAAATGAAACTTGATGAATTAAAACTATATGCTTTAAAATGAGAGCAAATTTTAGGAACTAAATTGTATTAACCCATAAAAAATATTACATAAGGCAAGTTACTATTCATTAGTAAAAAAATAGTTATAAAATTTGTGACAGATTTTTTGTTTCGCCAGTAAATTGTCACACAATTTAATTCTTATAATTAGTTTACTTTGAATGAAAAAACTATAGTTAATATTGCACTTTAATTTGTCTGTGTTTAACTTGTTTTATAATGAAAGTACATTATTCTGTGTTCTTTCTTTGGTGAAATAAATTTTTGGAAAGGATTGGACTCACACATAATTCAAGGGCAACACATCCAACATTTAATGATTTAATCTAACCAAGTGCTGTAGCTTAAACTGAGATTTATTAATGTTTTTATGGTAGGAGAACCTATGCTATATAGATAACTCCCCAAAAGTCGTAACTGAATCTACACTTAATGCCCCGTTTGGTATGCGGGATTGATTTTAATGGAATTGAAAGTAGAACTGAAAGTGGAATTGGAAGTGAAAGTGAAAGTGAAATTAAAAGTATGTTTGGTATGATGGAAGAAGTGATATATTATTTTAATTTAATATTTATATTTATAATGTGAAAAGATTAATATACCCTCTATAACAAGAAGAAATTTCTCTTCTCCCCAAAAAATTTTGCTGGAGACGCTGCCTCTCTCTTCTTGGACCTTATCCCATGTTCGTCGCCGCTGCTCTCTCAGATCGGAAGCTGGAGACATCACCCGAATTGAGTCCTTGGATGCTGGCAACACTCCGACGAGGGGAGAGGAGTAGGTGCTAAATCGAGAAGCAGAGGGAGGAGCGTCATGGGTTGTGAAGGCATCGCGGTAGGCGTGCGCTCGTGCACCACGTAGGCATCGTGGTCGGCATTGTCAAAGGCAGTGGAGTTGTGGAGGCAACATTGTGGGTTTTATATCGGAGATGGCGGCGTCGTGGGTTTTCACCGGAGATGGTGCTGTCGTGAAGGCAACGTCGTGGGTTGTGAAGGCGGCGGAGTTGTAGAGGCGCAGGGGTAAAATGGGGAGGGCATGGGTTCCATGGAAGTGGAACTAAGTCATGGAACCACAATTTCTCAATCTGATGGAACTATCAATTCCATGGAAATGAGGTGCATCTTACCAAACATGTCAAAATCACAAAATCACAATTCCATTCTCAGTTCCAGTTCCAACTCTCCACTTCTATGCTACCAAACGGGATATAAATGACACTCCCTGTGATGGAAGTCAAATTCTTCTGCGTTCTCCTAAGTCCAAAGCTTCGCCAGATTGGGTAGATCAGTTAGCAAACTTGGAATTTATGGAAAACGATTGCATAAATAGATAATACATGGATTATTTATTTTTTTAATTATGCTATTTATTTAGTTCATTATTTTAGTTACCATCTCTGTAGTTCAAAGTTCAATGTATATATAAACCAAAATTGAGTTCTTGAATGTAGGTTAATATATACTTCTAAATTTTATGTTTTCCCTAGTTTTTCAAAATGAATAATCTATACCATTATTAATCAAATGGTTGTAGTATTGGGTCTCAATCTTTATATATAAAGCAAGTTTAAGTATTTGAATTAGCTTATTTTAAATAATTTTACTGATTTTTAGATAAATATTTTATATGAATTTTATTTCAATTTATATAAAATTTTTTTAAGTGTTTTTGGTGGGTTTCTAATGGCCTACGTTTTTCTCATGTAGTCATGCTACCTTAAGAAAGATTAGCTAATGCCCTTGACATATAATGGGCTTGTTTGGTATGCCCGTTCGGCTTGGAAAAGCCATTTTGGGCTTTGACCCAAAATGACTTTCTGTTTGGTTACACCGTTGGAGAACGGCGTTATGAAGCAACCCCATTTTGTGCGACGGACGCGTGCTTCTGAGATTATTCTCCATTATTCTTGGCGTACGCGTGCAGGAATCTCCCAGCCTTATGTCTCGTCGGCAGCTGGGAGACTCAGCTTTCCCTTCCCCTAATAACTCAGCTCGCATGCGTCCTCCTCCTCCTCCCCGTCGCGCCTTTGTTCTTCTCTTCGTAGCCTCTGCT
>JANTPZ010036326.1:0-10049 GCA_025593235.1 Vachellia pachyceras
AACACAAGGGCTGTTAACAGAACTGGGCAGTTAACAGGTTACAAGTTAGTGCCAGGCTCAAATTGTTTACCATTAGCCGGTTCAGAGGCCAAGTTCCTAAGAAGAGCAGCTTTCTTGAAGCACAACCTTTGGGTCACAGCTTACAAATCTGATGAGATGCATCCTGGAGGAGAGTTCCCTAATCAAAACCCACGTGTTGGAGAGGGTTTGGCTACTTGGGTTCAGCAAAATCGCTCATTGGAAGAAGCTGATATTGTTCTCTGGTTAGTTCACTTGATTATACTTTTGTGAGATAGCATAAGCAATAACATTTATTGAAAAATTCTTAATTAAAATCAGGTTTGCAAAAGATTGGTTGGCCAAGCCAATAATTAGGAAGATCCGTGTACCTTGGTGCACATTTGTTTTGCTGAGTTTGCTTTATGCTCTGCATTGTGTACTGGAATACTCAGTTGAATTCGTCATAATTAGCTGAAATGATGGATTCTGACTTGCATTATGGCTTTTTTGGCCCCTTTCACCTTTAGCATTCAATATCTAATTCAATGACAATGTTTCAGGTACATATTTGGCATAACACATGTTCCTCGATTGGAAGACTGGCCTGTTATGCCAGTGGAACGCATTGGTTTTATGCTCATGGTATCTTTCTCAATGAGTTTATGCCTATACCCTTCTTTGTGTGCAAAGATTTTTCTGACAAATTTATGAAGAACATGGACATTATCGAACTGATATGAACTTGATGATTGATCATTACATCCAGATTTTTAAGTACTCATGCTTTGTAGATGCTTCAATTTGCAAATAGTCTAGAAGTAGTCAAACAAACCAAAATGCTGCTTACACAATAAAAAATTCAGATATGTTTGGACGGGGAGAAAATTTACTGTTTTTACTTCCCCCTCCTGGTATTCTCTCCTATTTTCCTTCCACTTTTCCCTCCATCCAAACACGGGTCAACTCATATCTTACAACTTAAAACTGATCCGGCCGAACATTTTTCAAGTCCAACTGAATTTTAGATGCAAGTACAATTTGGCATGTTCCAAAACAAAACTATTGATATTTCTGTTCATGATGCAGCCGCATGGTTTTTTCAATTGCTCGCCAGCAGTGGATGTGCCACCTAGCGCAAGTGATATGGAAGACAAGGAAGTCATAACCTCCAAGCCCAGCCCGAATGGCCTCATTGCTAAGCTCTGAATGAAACTCAAAAACTACTTTGTTATTATGTTTTTTATGCCTAATTAGTGTGTATTGTTGCTTTTTAAAAGCCAGGGAGTTCTCATGGTCCTGCATAGTTAAGAACAGCCCATTGTGTGACGTAGTCATTTGGATTGGTTTCTTTTCTTTCTTTTCCAACATTTGGATTGGCTTCAGTCATCTTTATTTGCTATTAATATTATGGTGTTTCAATTTGGATTTGAACCTGCTTCGCCTATTTGTTTGTACTATTCATATGTGGGCATCTAAATTAAAACTTACGTGTGTTAAGTTTGAAAAGTTTATAAATTGGTGAAAGTCATATAATTCTGATTTGGTGAGTCTGAATTTTATCAGTTCAACAAAGACATGACTTCCCCGATTATGACAAACACTTTCAATAAAACACCCCAATAGTTGGTCTAAAAAACCAAAAAAAAAATCTTATTTTATTCTTATTATATATTAATGGTTTCAGTAAAAATCTTAAAATATTTATTTCTCATTTTTATTTTAGAATGTTCTTTTTGGTTATTAGGACTTTTTGATAATTACATTTCACTCTAAAGACCTCATGATAATTCTCTCTTTAATATAATCAATTTTGTGTTCACAAACGCTTCAAAGGCATGAATGAATCCACAGTCAAAATGATGGCAAAGCACGCCATGTGTCAGCAAGATGTATGACATGATCACGAGAGGTTGCAGAAAGTCGTTGAAGAATTACATTCTTGAGATGAGCAGCAGCTCTTTCACCCTCACGAGTCGCCAGTTCCAAGTACACCACAACTTTCATCATCTCTCCCTCCTGTTCAGAACCATTACTTCCATTATAAACAACCATATTCTAATTTGAATAGAAGCAATCAACTTGAAACATTAGACACCATTTAATTATATTCCAAATTTGAATCCTTTAGCCACCAATCATCTTTATGATATGCCAATGAATAAATAGATGACATATGAAATTGCAACTAACAAATCCCAAAATAAAGGCAAGTGGTACTGAAGTAGTCAATTACAAGCATAAATGTCAGAAGTAGTAAGATTGTTGGGTAAGTTTTATCAATTTTTAAGAAGGGTTAGAAGTGTAAATATAATCCTGCATCTTTAACGAACTCAATATGAGATCAAGCTTAGGTTCAACTCATAATCTCGCCCATGAATATGCACTATGAGTTTAACGAGTAAGATGAATTTTTACGGGATGGATCCCCTGCAGTCCGAAGATATTTTGAAATTTGAAGAAATCTGCATTTCAACATTGGCTGAAGTAATCCCATAAAAGCTGAAATGTACGGATTATCGGAAAACGAATATTGAAAGGAGAGTAATGGTGGGAGGTCATTCAAACTATTGCTTTACTTTTCTGGAAATAAAACAAACCCCTAAATGATTGGAGTCTTCAATTCATCTATGGTGCTGTTCCATTGACTACGATTTTCATCACAGCACCAACAACAACAATAATAATAACCAGTGGCAGGGCCACAATTATGAATCTGATGGATTATACATTATATAACAGCACACTACAGTCAAAATATTGATTGAAAGGGATCTTTTTGAATTTTTTTTTATTTGGCACTCAAGAAAATGCATACTAGCGTGTAGTCTCTGTGCGCGTGTGCGCGTGTGTTTGTGTGTGTAGTTATGCATACATGTATGCATAATTAAATTTTTTAACAGGCCATTTATGCGAGGTAAATGAGCTGAGCATCATGTCCCAAAGCTCAGTTGTTCAATTCAACAAGCTTAATGTTATACTCAAGCTCACTCATTTAATAAATAAACTGATATGTAAGTAACTTTTGTCCTGGCCGAACTAGAGTTGTTCACATAAAGCTCAACTTGATTTATAATCTAAGAAGGATAGTGAGATTGTACTTAAGAAGTCAGTAACCCATGGTTTTTAAGCCATGTTTTCCTAGAAGCGAGAGAAGATCACAGACAATTTGTTTATTGCATTTATCTTCTGAGAATGTTACAAATAAGAATGCATGGATAACACTTACAGAAAAGAGAGTAAGTCCATGTTCAAATTGAGCTTTACCATGCCCATGGTCCGCAGCCTGCTTCATCCATTTTCTTGCTAGTTCATGACCATGATTCAGACCTTCCCCAAAAAGGTAGTGGTATAAGAACCACTGAGCTCACACTGGAGACTCTGAAAATGCTCTAAAGCTTCTATATTCTTCTTTGTCTTTCCATACAACCCATGCGTCCTATTTATACTGCTAGAGACCAGACAAATACATTAAACATCTTAATGGTCTCTTAATGAGATGTTACAACAGTTACAAATAATTAAGGAGCATTATTATTAAAAAAAGAAACTAATTCCATAATGGTGCCATTCATTCTTCCGTTTCATCCTCCTTGGGATGGACGGGACTCGCCCTCGACCTTACAGGCGTTGTTGTTGATCTTCTGCACAATCTTGAATGGGCCATCAACTCGAGAAGATAACTTGGCGTTTGGTTGTTTAGGAAAGCATTCTTTCCTTAGATGGATCCAAACCAAGTCTCCCACATTAAAGATCCGTTGTTTCCGGCATTTGTCTCGTTGGGTCTTGCTTGTTGAATTCGGCTTCTGACTTCTTTCACGAGCTTGTCCACGCAACTTCTGTTTAGTCCTTTCATCTGCCTCAGCACTATTCTGGGCTTTATCTTTTGCCACTTTTTGTTCCTCCTTCGTCATCAAGGTCACTAACGGCTTAGCTTCCCCTGAGGCTTTGCTAAACTCACTGGGTGATAGGGGTGCTAACTTGATCTTGGCACCGTCTTTGATGAAGGAGTACGTGTTTGCACGTCCATCATACTGAGCATGCCGATCATATTGGCATGGCCTCCCCAAAAGAAGAAGACATGCGTCCATAGGCACAACATCACACAAAACTTTATCACAATATCTGTTCTCAATGGAGAAAGTAACCAAGCATTGTTTAGAAACGTTTACCTCGCTTCCAGTGGTGAGCCAATGAAGCCTGTAAGGATGCGGATGATCATACGTTGGGAGCTTCAATTTCTACACCATGTAGTTGGATACTACATTTTCACAGCTTCCACTGTCAATGATGACATTACAAACTTTACCTTGGGTAGTGCAACGGGTGTGAAAAACGTTACGTCGTAACCAAGGCTCTTCTGTAACTACAACTACATGCAGACTTCGCCTAATCACCAAAGTCTCACCCTGATCTGCAGGTGTAATCTCCTCATCATATACTGGCTCGGTTTCAAAAGCAACAGTCTGCTTCTCTTTGTCATCATCTGCAGGCGCATCCTGCATTTGTCCCTCCTTAATGGTGACAACCCTCCGGTTCGGACAATCTGCGGCAATATGGCCTAATCCTTGGCACTTGAAGCATTTGATTGTCTTAGAGCTAGAATCCTTGGCTGTGTAAGGCTTATGCGTAGTGCTCGGCTGCAATTTGTCTCGATGGCTAACCTGCTTCTCCACTCGGATAGACAGTCGGATCACATCATCTAATGTCCAATATTGCTGAAGTTGAACTGGACGACTGATGTCAGCATTTAAACCTGCAAGGTAACGAGCTATTGTCTGCTCTTCTTTCTCCTGAATGTCACACTTCATCATAAGTTGCTCAAACTCTCTGGTGTATTCTTCCACGGACAATGAACTATGTCGAAGATTCTGCAGCTGAATGAAATTATCCTGGTAGTAATGTTCTGGTACGAACTTTCTGGTGAGGTGGCGTCTCATTTTCTCGTAGGTCTCAATCTTGGACTTTCCCTCACGTGCCCGCTTCCGCTTAAGGTTCTCCCACCATATCGAGGCATGCTTCTTGAGTTTGAGGGCAATAATCTTGACTTTCTGCTTGTCCAAAATCTCTTTATACTCAAATATCCATTCAACAGTGTGAAGCCAATCCACAAACTCATCTGGCTAAAGCTTTCCTTCAAATTCGGAGATGTCCACCTTTATGTCATTATGGCGGAATCTATGTCTGTGTCCGATAGCTCTCAGTCGATGACAAATTATCGCTACCTACCTCACATTCAGGGGATTCTCTGGGTCCTTGCAGTAAAGCTCGTTGCAGCTCTACAGTAGCTTCCAGCTGCTGTATTCGGCGTCTCAACTCATTCATCTCCACCTCATGCACTGGTCTGCATCTTGGAGGCATTCTGAGGCCTAAACTACAAGCTTAGGGGGTGGGATGGAATAGGACGTTCTAGGGGAATATGGTCAAAGTGGTAATTATAAGAAGTTTGGGCTAAAAAAAGGGGTTTCGGGAAATTCAGGGCTTAAGTTGTAGATATGGAAGTATTAGGGGGTAAAAATGGAATTTAGGAAAATTTAGTGGGTGGAACTGTAATTTCAAAAAGCTCAAGGGCAAAACTGTAATTTTTGAAAATCCAGGGGTAAAATTGAAATTTTAGAAAGTTTAGGGGTAAAAATGAAATTTCGGAAAGCTTAGGGGTAAAAGTGTAATTTTTAAATGTTTAGGGGAAAAGTGTAATTTCAGAAGTTTAGGGCATTAATGTAATTATGGAAAAGTTTAGGGGTAAAGTGCAATTACCAAAAGTTTGGCTGACTGGGACTGTTGATGTGGCAACCTTTGACATGTGTCAGGCAATGAGTGGATTATGTGGCGCTGACTGGATTATATGGATGATGTGGCAGATGACGTCGCCGTCTTCAACCTCCAGCAGGCGCGTGTGATTCCGACGACGGGTGATCCTCTCCTCACGGGAAACTCCAGTCCTGAGTTTTCCGACCTTCTGAGCACGATGGCAACATCTGTTTTGCTGAAAAAGGATTGGAACTTTGAGTTTCGAGATCGGCAGTGACCCTCTGGTATGCTTCTCTGCAACTCCGCTCCCTGGGCGTTTTTTCAGACGGCTCCCACACTCTGGAACCAGGCTCTGATACCAAAAATGGTATAGGAATCACTAAGCTCACACTGGAGACTCTGAAAATGCTCTAAAGCTTCTATATTCTTCTCTGTCTTTCCATACAACCCATGCGTCCTATTTATACTGCTAGAGACCAGACAAATACATTAAACATCTTAATGGCCTCTTAATGAGAGGTTACAACAGTTACAAATAATTAAGGAGTATTATTATTAAAAAAAGAAACTGATTCCATAATGGTGCCATTCATTCTTTCGTTGTTTCAGGTAGCATAAAGTGATATTGTACATGGCATGTACAATGCCACCTTCAATAGCTTTCAGATACCATTTAGCCTACTCCAGGGCAACTTGTTAATGAGGGAGGACCTGAACAAATCATAGGGCTCAATCATGATTAATAATTAGAGGATAGAATAGAAACCTACTGCCTTTTTCATATTACTATCAATCCCTGGACCTCGATGCAGGCAAAGTGCGAGTTGGTATTGAGCGTGAGCATTACCCCCAAACGAAGCTTTTATATAAACATTGTAGAGCCTCCTTGGTATTAGAAGGATCAACCGCAGAAAAACAGTATATCCTTGTGATCCAAGTTTCTATCATCATAAAAACTTCAGTCATTTATGCTTGTATGAGCGAAGCATTCATTAAAGATTTACAAATGCTGAATGCATATACTGTGATATGCTTGACTTTATTGATTATTTTCCTGTTAATCCTCAATCAACCACCGATTATAATTGGAAGTGGCAATTATATATGCAGGTTGAAGAACACATATAGTATTAGAAGTTAGCTTAGAAAGCGCATTTCTCGCCATAGTTAACAGTAAATTTACACGTGCGAGTGATTTAGTGTACGCAATAAGTGAGCGTAAGTGGAAGTTAGACCAGGACTGCTACGCACTGGTCTTTAAAAGAGAAAAAGATGGTTAAAAGAGAAAAAATCAAAGCCACAACTAACGATCCACTAACGAAAAAGATAACTACATGGCACAGACTTTTCTTTATTTCTTTTTCTTTTTTCTTTTTGGCAAAACTAGATGGCTCAAACTGAAATTCTGAAAATACCTTGCGAATAGGAAATCCACAAATTGCACTGCCCAGCCGGGCCTCCAATCTCTGCTGCTTTCTTTCGTTTTTTAATTACAATGACAAGTTAGGCTTGAAAGAGAAAAGGAAAGGATCTAGTTTAAATGGGGGTTGTGCTCGTTCGAACAGACTGATAACGTGGTGGTGCATGCCAAAGAAGGAATGTGTAAGAGCTTCATAGGCAAGTTTCTTTTGACCAGATATTAGCACACATCAAACTTTCCTCAGGTACGTAGTATAACTCCATACTCCTGCTTCCATAAAGAAGGTGGTGAGTGACTTCAACTTCTTAACGCAACTGACGAGCAGGTCCTTAATCCCTGAGTAAAATGTTGACCGCTTCTAAAGAGTCTAAGAAAATCTAGATGTCCTTTAACTGTAGAGATGGTATACTTTCAACTCTGTTTGGATTGCCAAAATCTTAGTTGCAGCTATTGTGACGTGTTTGAATGCCCTCTAGAAACCCATTATCCAACGACCTTGATCATTCCTAATGAGCCCGACACACATAGCCTGGTTAGGTGCTCAAACTGATGCATTAACATTCAACCTTACTACTCCACTAGGCGGCGGGGTCTAGTATCTACCCCTAACAGAGCTTCCTTGAAAAATCTTGTGAGAAAACCTTCCCTCATTTACATCTTTCATGATATGGAACATGCAATGTTGAAAAATTTCCTTTGTGGAAGCTTTGGTAGATTCAAACACCTGCGTACATCCGGTCTTCCATAATATCCAACATACATGTGCAAATATCTTCAACCATGGCCATTGGCCGAATCTAGTCTTACTAGGCTGGTGTGTTGCATTCTATAAAAACTAATTCTGTAAATCACGAGAAAAGAAATCAATATAAAGGTTAGTATTAAGAAACTCTTTCCAAACCTTTCTCGATTTCTCACAATCATGGAGAGCATGGATAACACTCTCATGGCAAAGGCATCCAAAAGGGCAGTCTCCTGTCATTAACATCTCTCTCTTAGCTTGGAGTAAGTTGGTAGTGATTCTCTCATGGGTTATTTGCCATATAAAAAATTTTATTTTCTCAAGAACCAGCCAACACCAAATCTTCTACCAAAACAGATAAGCTACCTCATCAGTATACCTCGAAACACATAAGCAAATTTGACAGAGAAAGTGTCATCAGGAGAACCCCTCCACAAGAACTCATCCTCCCTATCATTTCATGGGAGATTTGACCAGAGGACAATACTAAGAATGTGAGGGGGGAGGAAGGCCGCCCACTTCTCAACATTCCACATGCCACTAGGAAGGGTGAAATCCACAATTCTAGCCTCATATTGAATATGCTCCACATTGTGATTGACAAACTCTATGAGTGGCTTATCAACATGAGTCCACAAGTCCCATCAAGCCTTAGTAGAGAATCAACTATTCACCTTCCTCCCAACCCCTAAAAGGAAGAGGTCCCACACTTCAGTAATAACCTTCCAGGTGAGGGAGTTGAACTTTTTTCTTAGCAACCGTTGCATCTGAGTCCCACACTCATACTTTGATCTAAGGCATTTGACTCAAAGAGTATCCAGTTTAGTAATCAAGCCCCATCAAAGCTTCACAATGAAAGCTTTATTCTCCAATTCAAGGTTTTTGATACCAAGATCTCCACACTTCTTATGCCTCATATTCTGATGCAGAGCAATCGCCTTCTATCTCTGGCCCATCTCCCAATAAATCAGTCCCGCATCAACCATAGCTAATGTGGAGCCACAAGCAACAGCTTTCATAAATGAATCCAATGCCTTCTCTGTATTTGGACAAACACCTGCTTGGCCAAGCTTGAATCGCTTACCCAACTTCAACAGGAAAATCGCCTCCCTCAGTGGTTGATGGAAGCAGTAGGTAGCAGCAGAGTATACCAGAGAGAGGGAGATGAAGGTACGGCTTATTCGGATCCTCTGAACTCAGTGGTCAGTCTTAATTTATACTACAAACGTTTCATATAAATTGTCTCACCCTCACGTAAAGAAAGATGACCAGAAGTTTGTCATTTGTATTTATTTTAGGGAGAAT
This sequence comes from Vachellia pachyceras, assembly GCA_025593235.1. Lineage (NCBI taxonomy): Eukaryota > Viridiplantae > Streptophyta > Magnoliopsida > Fabales > Fabaceae > Vachellia > Vachellia pachyceras. Next base: position 9,216 of record JANTPZ010036326.1, read on the forward strand.
TAACATGAGGTCTTAAGTAAGGGAATGTATTACAAAATGGTTTCAAGAGGCCATTAATAATAAGTTGAGAAGAACAATTTATAAGTGAAGCAGTTACTATTTACAACATTTTGGAACCATTTTGTAACGCACTTAATTCTCCTTTTATTTTATCCAACGTTTACATCTTTATAAGAATCTGATTCTGAATCAGAATTTAAGAATTTGGATTCTTATTCCAAAATAGAATGTAGTAGTTTGGATTTTTGGTATGACGTACGTTGACCGAAATTGATAGGTTAAAATTAAAAAATGTTATATATATATATATATATTTAAAAAAACCCTATGCATGTATCATATATCTACACTTCATCTCAAAAATTTGATAATTATACATTTTTTATCATCATTAATCTTTTAAAATTTTATCGTTAATATTTGTAACTTTACTTTTTTCTAGCATTGTATGAGATTCATAGGAGTGTTGGTCTAAAATAGGAGCACTTCCCATCAATTCAATGGTTGAGCAAAATATATGTTTTCTTTGTTGTAACTAGACGGTGCTCCCCGTGCGTTGCACGGGTAGATAGGAATTCAGAAACTACATTTTAGCACATGAGACCTGCTCTAGTGTTCATGTACTTGAATCAATGGGCATGAGACTGGCTCTAGTCATTGTCAGGACTAATGAAAGTATCACGTCCTGCATATGAAGACAAAAAGAGTAACATAGACTAACATGCTCAGTGTTGAATGAAAAAAAAGTTAACCTCCTTGGAGCTAAGACGTTTCTTACAATGTCCACCAGGTGAAATCAGCCTGTTGTTTTAACTTTAAATATAAACCCAACAA
>JANTPZ010036330.1:0-11287 GCA_025593235.1 Vachellia pachyceras
TGTAGTTTGAACATATCACATGTTATATGCTCATATACTTGTTTAAAAGTTGTTACATGCATATTCACAATACTTTTGTTTAGCTAGTTTTGCTATTGAGATTTCAAAATCTCATTATCCAACTAACCATGTAGATGCAAGCACAAACAAGGGTAAGGAAAAGGTTCTTGATGCTTCAGGATGATGCTTATGCTTGCTTGCTTTTTTGTAAATATGCCAAATGATACTTTATCTTTGAAGTTGCTAGGTTTGTAACTTAAACCCCCAATAGGAGGGAACATGTGAATATAGATGATGCATGCATGCATGAAAATGAGCTAGGAAGGCTAAAGGATGATAAGAAACTAATTATGCATGCCAAAGGTAAGCTCATGAACCAAAAGAGGTTTTGGTGAAGTTAAGAGAAAATTGGTTTTCAAAGTTGAAGGGTTCCAAAGCCCCTGAAAAATGAATCTGTTTCAAGTGGCAACTAAAAATAGCAAACGAGCTCCAAATAGGCTGAAATTTTCCATTTAGAAACTATAAATCCGAATATTTAAAATGATATAAATTTCACGGAATTTGGATGTGTATTCTGAGAGATATGATTTTCTAAAGATTGAGGTAAAATCTGGAAAACTGGAATGAACCATTTCGGACAGTGTGTGGTTTTTGAATAAACTGTATCAAATGGGAAATAATTGGAACCAGTGAGTATTTTTATCCTATAGTTCACTTAATAAGAAAAATTTAGAAATTGGAATCACTCAGTTTCGAATTTTCTAGTATTAATTATAATTTTTCAAAGTTGGGCCAGAAATTTGGAAAAAGACACATGAACAGTGCCAGCGTTTTTATTGAAACGTTTTTGAAAATTTAGTTCTCAATTTTGGGTTAAACCTTGATATCCAAAGCCCAAGTGTGATTCCTAAGTGATCTAGGATAAGAAGGTAGGGGAAAATAGGAGGTGTCACAAGCATCCATTTACTACCTCATCACCAGCCATTTACTACCCAACCAACATCCATTTACTACCCCATTAGCAGCTATTTACTACCTCATCAGCTTCCATTTACAACCCAAGCAGCACACATTTACACCCCAAGAAGCACCCATTGACAACCCCACTAGCTGATATTTACAACCCCTACAGCTGACATTTGCTACCCAAGCAGCACCCATTTACTACCCCACCAGCTGATATTTACAACCCCTACAGCTGACATTTACTACCCAAGCAGCACCTATTGACAACCCTTACAGCTGACATTTACTACCCAAGCAGCATACGTTTACAACCCAAGTAGTACCCATTGATAACCCCACCAGCTGATATTTACAACCCCTACAGCTGACATTTACTACCAAAGCAACACACATTTACAACCCAAGCAGCACTCATTGCAACCCCACCAGCTGACATTTACAACCCCTACAGCTGACATTTACTATCCAAGCAGCACACGTTTACAACACACGCAGCACCTATTGACTAGCCCACCAACTTCATTTATACATATATCCAACTTCATTTACCATTTATATATACATTAACACATTTGGCACAAAATATACATAATGTCAAAAATCCCAAAATACATTGGCAACAAAGTATAGATAATGCCAACAATACATTGGGCATAAAATATACATAATGCCAAAAAAATACATCGACCATAAAATATACATAATGCCAAAAAATATATCGGCCACAAAATATACATTTACATTATCTACTTCATGCAAGCCATCAACTTGGGTTGGGATTTTTGCAAGTCTTCACAGTGTGGCCTGCCTCATTGCATCTTCGACAATGAAAAATTGTTTGTTTTGATACTGAGATTCAATCCTGCTCCTCTTCGTCCTTCCAGGTGGTCTTTTTATCAATGGTGAACATAGTAAAGTCTGTGTCATCATCTGTGTCACGGTTAGTTCATCTGGACGTGGAGTGTCATGGCTCGCCACAGGCCTCATTAGTGACGCATAAATCTTCTCTTGTGCAGCCACTTTATAGCATTCATCCACATATCGAACACAGAAGCATGAACACACTTTAGTGCTGCATATGCATGAGCGCAAGGTATCCCGTTCATTTGCTATGCCTTGCGCGTGCATTCGTGTGACACCAGATATACATTTAGACAAATTAGTCGGTTGTTTGCAACTGTTTCTACAGAAACCTAACAATCTCCATAATATGTAGCCTCCATATTTTCAGCCCTTACAACTTCTTCCATCAACTTCGACTCAATATTTGGCCCTATACTGTTTTTCCACTTTTTAATTGAATCTTTGGTGGCCACCATCTTCTTGGCTAACTTTTCTCTATGCTCATGAATAAAAACATCAACGTTATGCTTTCTCTCTTTCACAACCCAAGTGTTGAATGACTCAGCACTATTCGTTGTTATCTTATCCCATCGTTTGTGAGGGAATTTGCATTGTGCCCATCGATTAACATTACCTTGGGTCTCAACCCAATTAGCTAATGGAGGAGAGAATGCTTTAAGTCTTCCTAAAGAAACATTGAATTCATCTTCATGTCTTGCATATGCAATTGCATCAAGCATCTTTAAAGCATTCTCCTTGCTATGCGCACTAGTCCTGCCCTTGCCTCTATTGACCTTTACACACTCGGTACTAAAATTCTCCTTGACATGTCTATAGCAAAACGGATGTCGCTCACTTCCAAACACATCTCAACAGAACTTATTATGGCAGGATTTCTATCAGACATGATAGTTATCTCCCTTGTGCTAATTATTTCCTTCAAAATTGTAAGAAACCAAGTCCATTCATCATGTGTTTCTCCACTTACTATGGCATATGCAAGGGGAAATAAATGATCATCCGCATCAAATGCATTAGCATAAATCAATGTACCCTTGTAGGGACCACTTAGATGACATCCATCTATATACAATATGTCACGATATCCTTCTAAGAAGCCTTTGATTGAGCACCCATAACTAATGAACACCCTCTCAAATCTGTCACTACTTGAGAATTCGCATCGAGCAATCGAATCAGGATCCGTCTCTACTAACCTCTAACATTCCAAGGAATGGCCATGTATGAATCTTCTTAACGGCCATGTATTTTCCTCAACGCTTTTGCTTTCTCCCTATAAGCTTGAGAATAACTAAGACATAAACCATAATCTCTATACATTTCTCTCTTAATATCATTAGAGCTCTTGTCAATGTTGTCCCTCAACATGTCAACCATGACTGATGATGTCAAACTTGATATTTTTACATGTGCAACAATAAGGTCATCTTGGGCACCATGTTGGTGATTATCTTTAAGTGTTCGTATTGTTAGGAATTCTGTATCTTGACGTTCTCCCATGGAGTGTGCACCTAAGTACCATGGACATCCTTTAACCACACACTTAACAATTATCTTTTGCTTATTATTTTTCACATACTTATATGAAAACTTATGGGCAATGCTATACTTGTATAATATTTCACGAAGAGCACCAAGATTGGCAAACACTTGACCCTCTCCAATTATAACATCTTTCCACTTTGTGCATTTCATTTCAGGTCTGCTTGTAGGCATCATTTGCACTGCACAGTCCAAAGATGGTGGATCTTCATTGAAAATTATGGCTGTATTTCCTTCTCATCCTTTAGACATATCGTCCAACCTACAACAAAATGACAACGACACTATGTTAGTTATTTTAACTTTCTCCAACCACCACACTAGCTTATTTTTCCACATCAAATCCAACTTACAATAACTCTTGTTGTGGATCCTCCCTTACTTTCGATGTGGAATCATCTTCATTGTCTTCTACATATAGATGCCCACTATCTCCATTGAATTTAATTAATTGTTCAACTCATTCATCATCTATAAGGTCCACAAATGTGCTTCTATCCAATGTCAAAGTGAACTTCATCAAAAATTTATTGTTGTCTTTTCCCACTATTGATGCTACAATTGTTTTTAACTTTTCATAACTTGTCCCTTCTTTAATCACCCTTGATCTTACCATTCCCCCCACATATATTATCCCATCTGTTTCACTGCTCACAAATGTGCCTCCAATATGAATGAAGCATAGCATATTCTTTCCAGAGGTGCTCGCCATTAGGATTGACTACCTTCAGAATAAACTTGTCACCAACAACCTTAGAAGGTAAATTAACAACTTTCGCTGCTGCTGTTAACAACCTAAGTAGCTACATTACTTGTCAACACTGCAACCTCTCTTTTTATCTGCAATCCATCACCATTTCTCATAAGAAACAGAGCATGAACAACATTAAAACAGAGGACATACCACCCCAAAACAAATCACACATGCTATAACCAATGTATATGAAAAAGATAAAAAACAAAGTGTCATTTCAAACTCTAATACTAACAATCAAGTTGTGATGGATATGCAAGCATGTTGTTTCACTCACTAGGACTCTCTGTGCACTTCAAACAAGTCAACAAGCCAATACAAAAAGGTCCAAAATCAAAACCCCCTTATCAATGATGTTCGTTCCAATTCAAAGCCTCAGGCACACATTATGAATTCCTCAAACTCAAAACCTCACACCATCTTGTTCGAATGTTTTGGCAACAAAAAGTTTATAATGACTTCATCCTTGGAATAGTTTCCCACTCGTGAGTAATGGATTGATGCCCTGCTTTAAACCAAGATGGCGCAGCAGCAATTTTTAAGGACATGAATCAGGTTTATTCCCTACCCATTTGCTATCAACTGTGGCAAGTTTATGCTGTTTTGTTCACACCCACATGGAACAACAGAAAAACCTCAAACCATCTTATTATAGGTTTTTTTCTCTGTTTTGTTTTACTATTCACATTACTTACGTAGAGGACTGTGGAGAAGCCAGCACATCTAGGACTCCTGGCCGTAACACCTATAGCGCGAGATTACCGACAGACCAACGTGCAACAGATGGGACGACGATCGACCAGAGTTTCCACGGAGCATCGGCTTGAGTGTAATCAAGGAGGGAAGGCTTAATACACTTGAGTCCATCTGCCTTCAATTGTATTAAAAAGAGGGGGCATTTCTGACTTTTCACCTATACAATCTATCACAAAAAGGTCCCCTAGGACCTGAGAGCAAATATGAGATTGTTTGGGACCATTTTATATTAAAAGCTCTTCCTTGGGACTTGAGGGTAATTCTCCCAAAAAAAAATTTAGGTAAGTTAAATTTAAAGGTTTATTGGGATTAAAATATATATATCTTTAATCGTAGAAGACACGCGTACAAGTGACTTACAAAAGCAACGTTATCTAGATGAGGTTTTCAAATTTGGAACACCTCGTTGATGGGCCTAGATTGACATGCTTACGAGAAATCGAACATACATGGAGCCCATTTGAAGACATTGGGTCCGTTTGGCAAAGCGGTGGAGAAGTACTTATGGGCTTATTCACACAAGCCGAGGCAAATATGTGGAGGGGATTGTCTCATTTTACGGAAAAACACTATTGAACGTGCTTATGGGTATAATCACCTTGTTGCCAAACAAGGCCAATATAACTAAGATTGTTGAATCTCTGTGAATGTTTTACTTCTCGAAGTTCAAAAAAATATGCTTGACATCTTTTCACATTTCATGCATGAGGACAAAAGAAATTGAAATATCCAAACTGTTTTTTATTTCCAAATCTGTAAAGAAATATTATTAACAGTGTTAAATAAATAAACTAAAATGTAGGTTTTTAAGAGAAATTAGAGATATTATCTTTCTAATTTTGATAAAAATAAAGAGAAATAACTTTTTGTGCTGAACTCAAATAAATAAATAGTTATTATATTCTTAAATTGGTGATCGATTTGCCAATTCCTTTTTTCACCTTGATTGATCGTTTCCTTGTAGATAGGTGGAGCAGCTTCTCTTCTTAACCCCTTCATCACTATTAGATCCGACTCTAATGGTCTGAATTTAATATTTTATATAAATAAATTTAAACTGTTAAAATTCCATCTAAATAGTTCATAACTATGGTGATTAATTTGCTAATGATTTTAAGACTTTGGAATTGCAGAATTTTTAGGTGAATTTAAATATAGTAACCATGCAAAGACAACACCAACAATTGCTTACTCATCAACATGACAAAAGAAATGCATAATTAAATTAATGCTAAAGTATAAATTTGGTATTTCAAGTTTAAAAAGTATACTTTTAGTCCATCTATCTGAAAATCATAAATTTTAAACATAATTTATCATCATTTAATTGCAGAATCACCATTTAATTTGTTAAGTTGACTTTTCTTTGTTAAATCCATTAAAATAAAAGAATTAAAGATGTACTTTTTAAACTTAAACAGTCAAAACGAAATTTCATATAAATTTAAATGACTAAACATATACTTTAACATTAAATTAATAGAGAAGGGGATGATTATGCATATAATATTCTATAAAAACATATTAGCCAAGAAGTGCAAATTTAAATCAATCTCAATTGACCTTGTTCATCTCAACAAGGATCATTCATCAAAATAGTCCAGTCTTCCCAGAAAATACGAGTTCTTAAAACCAAAGAATAAACTGGAAATCATCAACAACTAGAAATATGAAACTGTCTTCTCAAGTATCCAAATATAACTAGTTAAGTATATGAGAAAACACAATTTTAACTTGTACAAAAACAATATTTAATGGTTCTTCATTTTCTTGCTCCCCTTTTCCTCCTCCTCTTCTTTTTCTATATTGAAAATGAAAATGTCCCTCTAATACACCGAACTGTCTGTAACATTCTCTTTGTAATGTGGTATCTTTTCATTCCACTTCCTCATCCCCGCGGTATTTGCGGTCTTCGTCTACTATAAATTGTGTGCCTGTGGGTTTTACACGCCTGTTAGAAGACTTTGTTAGAGTTTGGAGCTAGTGCGTGTACCATGTCTCTCCACGTCCTCTTCTTTAGCCCGATCCTACATTCGATTGGATCGGGTATGTATGAGAATTGAATCGACCCGAATCGTTCTGAGGAATTTCTGTCATTTTTCTTACCAGTTTCTTCTGGTTTGCATGTTCGTTCGTGATATATTAACCTTTCTTCCTCCTTATATAAGGTTTCATTTTGATATATTAATCTTTCAAAGCATATTTTCAGTAATTTGACATCAAAATGATATTTTGTATCAATCAATGCTATTTTACAAGTTAAAGTCAATATGTTAGCATTCGAGATTTTTTTTAACATTTAAAAATTCAATATCAGTATTTTTTTTTGTTAATCAACAACATTAGAGTTAAATGACTAAAAAGACACCTAGATAAATATGCAAAAATATCCATAAGGTTATATCTAAAATAGGTTAAAAATCATATGTTTTTCAAATATGTAAATTTACTCACAAGCTTTGAAAAGAAAAGTGAAAATGTGACAACCATTATCCATAACATAACTCCATTAGTTATTTTAGCGGATGCTAATTTTTGTGTTATATTTTTCTCATACTAAAATCTATGAGTAGTTTTACACATCTAAAAAGTATACGATGCTCGATCTACTTTAAGAAAAAATTTGTAGGTATTTTTGTACATTTATTCAACATACTCTATTACAACCTTTTACTTTTTGTTAATAAATAAGATAAAAGGTGGAAACCAAAAGCTTTATTTTGTCAATAAATCAATAGGAATACACGCAGACAACTTGACAATAAAAACAAAGGAAGGTAGTTGTAAGTTGCATCCATCTTTGAAATTGAGTTTAGGGTGCTAACTTCAAAGCTGCCTCTCAATTTTAGGGTTCTTCCCAAATGTCTTTGTATCTCTCTTTACATCATTAAATTATACATAAGATGAGTGATATTTTGATATCTTATAGATAAAAAAATCTTCATGATTTCAATTTTATATGATTTTTTAAGATATATACCTTTAAATGCTTTTATTACCTTTCTGTTTGTGTCTTCGATAATGATATGAGTGATCAGATCTAACAGGGACAATTGCTTTTGCTTATATTTCAATTGCTGTTTGTAATCACTCCACATCTTAGGTAGCTTCTCGATCAGCACACCTGCTACGAACTCATCTGGCAGGTTGATTTTCTTAGCTCTGAGCTCCTCCAATAGTTTGTGGTATTCATGGATTTATAGTTTTATGTCCTTCTCATCAGTCATCTCCCACTTATAAAAGTTCCCCACTACGAACTTTTGTTTACTGGCGTTTTCAGCAATGTACTTAAGAATGAGAGACTCCCATATTTACTCACCTCCTTGTAGACACAGTAAATATCGAAAATGTCATTAGACAAAGTGTTAATCAAGGTGTATTTGCAAATTTTATTAGCATACACCCAAGTGTTTTTGTGGGCTTAATCAGCATCGGCCGATGGTTCAGGCTGTGTAAGAGTAGCAGCTACTCCGTGCATATCTAGGAGAGTGTAGACTCGCTCTTACCAACATCTGAAATTTTTTCCATCAAATTGATCTATCTTTGAAGTGTTAGGGAACAATCTTGGAAGGGGCACTGCAGTCGAAATAGAGACCGGGACAACATCATTAGGACCAGTAGCAGTGTTCTGTAACTCCATGATAATAGATAGCTCTTAAGATTGTAGATGGTAACACCTGCAAAAATAAAAATTAACCCGAGTCACGTCCAAGGACACTGCCCTTAAGAGCTATTCCGAAACTACCGGATAAGCAAGATGCGGCACTCCACAGGATTAAACGGATTCTTTCTACAAGATAGGGTGAGCATAACAGTAAAAATAATATAACTTAGCAAATAGAATAATCTGTCAGAGGAGGAGGAAGAGAGGTGTACAAAAACTCAAGTGTAATATATTAAGCCTCTTCTTTTAGACCCCTTATTGTATCTTTCAATATCAAAACTATTCAGCCACACTTATACATGAAAAATGCATCAGTCTTTTTAAAAATCAGTCATAAAAACGTAAATGGAGCCATACATTTATTTCCATGTATGTTGCCTTCAGACTTGATTTTACTCTTAATAGAAAATATCATTAAATGTGTTAGAAAGTGCAATGAAGGAGCCTCACAATCATTCCATGTAAGCTGCTTTTTCAACCTTCATAATGCTCTTAATAGAAAATGCTATTAAATGCCATCAAAACAAATTCCATGTATGTTGTTTTTTCAACCTTCATAATGCTTTTAATAGAAAATGCTATTAAATGCCATCAAAACAAATTTCATGTACACTGTTTTTTCAACCTTCATAATGCTCTTAATAGAAAATGCTATTAAATGCCATCAAAACAAATTCCAACATTTCAATGCTTTTAATATCTTTTGAAATGCGTTTAATAAAAATTGATTTTAATGATAAATTCCAGTATGCTTATTTTGAGGAAATAATCAATGGTGACATGTATTTAAATGCACACGTTATAGTGTATTTGAAAGCTTTATGAAAAACTATTCTTTCCAAATTTGGAATTCCACGTTGAATACCAAAATTTCTTAGTCAAAGCTCTCTTTAAAAAATAGTAATTTATTTTCATAAAGCTTTAATAAGGTGCCCAATACACAATTAACTTGCACATAAAGGTAAGGGAAAATTACCGGACTTGCCTCCAATGGCCTTTATCATGTGTAAGTTCTTTCCTCCTCTTAATTCATTTATTAGTCAAAGATCATATTGACTTGAACCCCACAATTCCAAATAGTGTGGGTATGTTTCTTTAACACACCCACACACAATATTTAAAAAAACACTATATATATATATATATATATATATATATGGAAATAGTCCCAAAATTGATGTGTTGCTGGGAGGGAGCTGACGCCTGCAGCTTCACGGAAATTTGTGTCTTCTTTTGCAACTCATTTTCTTTTTGACTTTTAAACAACCCTTGATTAGTTGGTCAACATAAAAGGACGATTAATTATGAAGGGGATGGTGGGGGGCCTGAAATTATATTATTGAAAATGGATATTTAATTGTTTGAGGAAAAAAAGTCGGGTTACCCTGAAAGGAATCTTCTTATTATATAGTTAGCCAATGAAAAAACAAATATTTGGCATCTTTTTTTCCCTCCTGACTGATTCCTCACGCCTACCTAATTGATACTATTGAAATTAAAATATCCAAACTATTTTTTATTCCTCACGACTACCTAATTGTTAAAAAATAAACTAAAGGTTAGGTTTTTAAAATAAATTAGAGATATTATCTTTCTGATTTTAATAAAAATTAAGAGAAATAACTTTTTGTTCTGAACTCAACTAAATAAATTGTTATTATATTCTTAAATTGGTTATCGATTTGCCAATTCCTTTTTTCACCTTGATCGTTGCCTTGTAGACCCGGGGGAGCAACTTCTCTTCTTTACCCCTTCATCACTACTATTTTAAACAGTTAGAGTGGCTATCCTTTGAAAGTAAAAAAGAAAAGGGGTTGCCAGAGAAGACCAATAAGTGCATATAGTATTCTATAAAACATATTTATTAACCAAGAAGTGCAAATTTAAGGGAGAATTACCCAGAGGTTCCAAACAAGGGAATGTGTTACAAAATGGTCCTAAGGGTTGTTAATGACAAGTCGAGAAGCACAATTTACAAGTGAAACAACTACCATTTACAACCTCTTAAGACCATTTTATAACGCATTCCTTTACTTAGGACCTCTGGGTAATTCTCCCCAAATTTAAATCAATCTCAATTGAACTTGTTCAACTCAACAAGGATCATTCATCAAAATATTCCAGTCTTCCCAGAAAATACAAGTGTTTAAAACCAAAGAATAAGCTGAATATTATCAACAACTAGATATATGAAACTGTGTTTTCTCAAGTATCCAAATATAACTACACTAGCAGAAAAACGTAAGTTAACAACGGATTAAATACATTTTTCCGTCACTAAAATGAGGGTCGATAAATTTAGCGCGGAAATTCTTCGTCGCTAAATTAACGACGGATTTAGCGATAGAAAATATTCATCGCTAATTAGTAACAAAATTAGTGACGGAAAGTACGGAATTAGCGACTGAAAATTCATATGTAAGGAAAAACATAGCCATCCATCGTGGAAATCCCTATGTCGGCCTTATCTTTATTAGTCAATTAAACAAGATCGGTTGACTATAAAATGGATTTCACTTTTTTGTTAAAAAAATAAAAATAAAAGATGGGTTACACTGAAAAAGTGTAGACCATATTCAAACCCATGGCTACATCAGTTTGGCTGCCAATGAAATTAAACTACTTACTTAGGGCCCGTTTGGTTTGATGGAATTTGGAGGCATGGATATGGAAATGGAATTGATTTTCATATCCATGCATGTTTGGTATGATGGAATTGGCTTCCACATGGAAGCCAATTC
>JANTPZ010036336.1:0-10108 GCA_025593235.1 Vachellia pachyceras
GTATCCACCGCCGGCAGCAGTGACTAATCCCCTCGCTGATTTGTGCGGGCTCCTCGATGGGAGGGACAGCTGGCCCTGGGAAGCTGCTGCATGCCCAAGGCAGGGTTCGAACCCCTGACCTTGGTTAAGCTTGGATCAGCCCCTACCACTGAACCAAACTCCCAGAGTTTCCATCTCCTTTATTGATACTATACGAAACTCACAGAGCAATATTTTTCTGGACACACAATACAAATTCAATATTTCATCCAAGAAGCAGACCAAGCAGTGACCCAAACAAAGCAGGATCCATTCTTGAAGGTTTCTATGCAAGTCTGGAGGCCCAATCCATCGTGCGACGTGTCAAGATTTCACAGCACCCTTTCTTTACATTAGTGAACCGAACAAAAGACGCAGCATCACCTTGGCTCGGGATTCACCCTAATCAGAAACAACCCTCAGCTCGCCGTTCCTCTGCGTTCCTTGGCTTCGTGAAATTCCCTGGCCCCACGTTCCTCCGTCTCTGTTTCGTGTACCTCTGTGGCTGATATGATTTCCTTCTCCTCGCAGGCGACGTATGGCAGACAAAAAAGAAGGCATCGATGCGGGAGCTTGTGCCGTGAATGGTATAAAATTTTCTCACCCTCTTTATCTTCATCCCTCTGATATGCAAGGTCCCCCGATCATCATGCAAGCACTCACTGGAGCTGCAAACTACACGATCTGGAGCCAAGCTATGAAATTAGCGTTGCGAGGGAAGCATAAATTGGGTTTTATTGATGGATCTTGTACTCGTGATGCACAAGATGAGAGTCTGCGAGAACAATGGGATCGTTGCAATGCTGTAGTGTTATCTTGGATTCTCAACACAGTAACACAGGAGCTGCAAAACAGCCTGATATTCTTCCAAGATGCCCGGTCAGTCTGGACAAATCTTCAAGAACGATTTAAAAAAGTAACTAGATCCAAAAAAATTTCTCTCCACCGAGAGATTTCGGACCTGCGCCAAGGTTCCTCCACTGTCTCTGCTTACTACACGAAGCTGCGAGAACTTTGGGAAGAGTAATCAGCCATCCTGCCATTGCCTTCTTGCCAGTGTGATAATATGAAGGTGTATGCTGAGCGTGCCCAGCAACAAAAACTCTTACAATTTCTTGTTGGGTTAAATGACTCTTATTCTGCAGCCCGTAGTCAGATTCTATTGATGAGCCCCCTCCCTAGTATCAACCAAGCATTCGCCATGATTGCCGAAGATGAAGCCCAGAGGATCCTCGTGAGCTCTACACGGACAGGTTCTATGGATAACATGGCCATGACTGCCAGGGGAAGGGGTCGTGGCCAAGGAAGAGGCAGAGGTGGACCATCACCTCAATGTACGCACTGCCACAGGAAGGGTCATGTTAAGGATAAGTGCTGGCTTCTTGTTGGGTTCCATACGGATTTTAAGGGGAATAAAGAAAAGTATATTACTAACACTATCAATCTCAGCCAATGCGTTAATAAGGAAACAACTAGAGTCACAACTGATATGATGACTCCTTCCTTAACTCAAGAGCAATATGTGAACCTTCTTGAATTTCTGAAGAAGGATGAAGACGCAGTGGCTGGGCACTTGCACTCACGGGTACAGGTTTGAATGTCTCTTCCTGTAACAATGTACAGGCTAACTGGGTCATTGATTCTGGAGCCACAACGTATTTAGTTGGTAATTTGCATCTGTTTACTACATATGATACATACACGGGACCCATCGTGAATATTAGAATACCAAATGGTGATAGGTTAGGAGTTACTCATATAGGATCAGTTCTTTTTCCCAATGGTCTTCGATTGAACAATGTCTTATATGCCCCGTGTTTAAAATTTAACTAGATATATGTGTCCAAACTAACTAAAGAACATCAATGTTTCGTTGCATTCTTCCCTGATTGTTGTGTCATGCAGGGCCTCCGGGGTGGGATGATGAAGGTGACTGGTAGATTGATTGATGGTCTCTACATCTTGACACGTGATGATGCACGCAATCCTACATTGCCTGCTATTTTGCCTTCTTTATTTCCTTCCTTTGTGAATGCAAACATTAGTTCTCATGCATTGATCACTGGACAGTTATTGCATCAACGTTTGGGGCATGCACCTTATTCAGTTTTAAAACATCTGCATGCCCGGTCTGATCTGTCCGCACCCACTACACCATGTGACATTTGTATACGTTCTAAACAAACAAAGTTACCTTTTCCACCTAGTTGTATCAAATCACATTCTTGTTTTGATTTGCTTCATATGGATGTGTGGGGACCTTATAAGGTCCCCACCCACCAAGGACACCAATTTTTCTTGACCATTGTTGATGATTTTTCACGTGCCACTTGAGTCTTCTTGATGCATCACAAGTCTGATGTCGTGATTCATATTAAGCATTTTTTTGCCTATGTTGTTACTCAATTTTCGTCTCATGTCAAGCGTGTACGTACAGATAATGGCACTGATTTGTGAATAGTGCTTTAAAAAATCTTTTCTTAGAAAAAGGAGTTCTTCATGTAACCTCATGTCCCTATACCCCTCAACAAAATGGTATAGTGGAGCGTAAACACCGTACTTTAATGCAAATTTCTTGAAGTTTGATTATTCAATCTGGTATACCAATTTCTTATTGGGGTGAATGTGTCCAAATGGCTGCTTATCTTGTGAATCGTATACCCTCTCGTATCCTTTCCTTTAAAACCCCTTATGAAAAATTATATGGACATGTACCTATTCTCGATAACCTACATGTTTTTCGTTGTTTAGCATATGCCACTGATTTACTTGTTACTGATAAATTCCAACCTCGATCCCGTGCTTGTGCTTTCTTGGGATATCGATCTGGTCAAAAGGGATTTCTGCTTTTAGATCTTTGCTCCCATAAGTTACTGGTCAGCAGGCATGTTACCTTTTTTGAGGACAAATTTCCTTTCCGAGATAGCATGCCCACTAACTAAGGGGGAGTACATGATTTCAAGCATATGTTTTATTTTGATGCTTTTAAGGATGAATATTCTCCCTATACAGATTCTTATAGCGGCACAGAGCCCACACGACCCATTCAAAATAAAGCAGAAGATCCTGTACCAGCAATCCAAGATAATGGACAGCCCTTGGGAGATCCAACTGTAGTTCCTTCACCCATATCACGAGCCCATAGGGATAGAAGGCCCCCAATATGGGCTAAAGATTATGTATGCAATATGGTTGCACAGAATGACACCTACGCAAGGGGAAGTAATTGTGTATACCCAATTGCAAATTATTTGGATTATGCTCATGTGCCACCCTCACATTTTTGTTTTCTCATGAATTTAGACTCTATTGTTAAACCACACAATTATGACGAGGCAGTAAAGGACCAGCAATGGATCAAAGCAATGAATCAAGAAATGGATGCACTAGAAAGAAATGGGACATGGGACATAGTTCCCCTACCTAAGGGAAAGAGAGCGATAGGAAAAGTAGATAAGTATATAAGTATAAAGCGTGTTTAGTGGCAAAAGGTTACACAAAACGAGAGGGGATAGATTATCATGATACATTCTCACCGGTGGTTAAAATGGCCACCGTGAGAATCATTTTAAAAATTGCAGCTGTTAATAACTGGAATGTATTTCATATGGATGTACATAATGCATTCTTGCAGGGAGATTTGGATGAGGAGGTATATATGTCTATGCCTCAAGGTTTTCCAAGTAAGGGGGAGAATATGGTATGTAGATTAAAGAAATCGCTCTATGGTTTGAAGCAAGCTTCAAGACAGTGGAATCATAAGCTGTCCACGACATTGCTTCAAGGTGGTTTTAAATAAAGCAAACATGATTATTCTCTCTTTATTAAAAGGTTTGATGATGGTATTGTGTTAGTTCTTGTGTATGTTGATGATTTACTTGTCACCGGTAGTTCAGATAGTAGAATTGCTGAGGTAAAGGAATTTTTGCATGAAAATTTTAAGATTAAAGATCTAGGAGACATAAAGTATTTTTTAGGGATAGAAATGGCTAGGAGTGATAAAGGAATTATCTTGTCACAGCAAAAATATGTACTGGATCTGTTATCTGACACAGGTATGAGTGAATGTAAGCCACTCAATTTGCCAATGACACCAAATCTGAGATTAAGGACTTATGAGACAGGAAAGGACAAGGAAGAGGACCTTTTGAGACATCCTGAAAAATACATAAGGTTAATAGGAAGGTTAATATATTTAACCGTTACTAGACCTGACATTTGTTTTGCTGTGTAGGGATTAAGCCAATTTATGCACTGCCCAACTAAGACTCATATGGCGGCAGCTTTGAATGTGGTGCGTTACTTGAAGCAAAGTCTAGGCATGAGCATCCTTATTAGCTCAAAAGGGAACCTCCAGCTGGAATGTTTCTGTGATTCAGATTGCACTACTACAGAGTAGACTTTTTACTACTGAAATTCACATCCTTTTTCTAAAAAAGGAAGTAAAAGGGGAAGGCAGGAAAATTTGTGGACCTTTAGACGCCCTATTCAGTAAATAGGGCGCCATAGGCTCCCTATGGCGTCCTTTCTACGGAAAAGGGCACCATAGAGGCGCCCTTCATTTAATAGGGCGCCGAAGGACGGCCCTATGGCGCTCTTTCACTACTACAGAGTATAGTTTTTACTACTGAAATTCACGTACTTTTTTTAAAAAAGTTAGTAAAAAAGAAAGGGGATGGCATTTTTAAAATTATAAGAGAGTTTACGCGCCCTACCTTTAAGATAGGGCGCCATAAGGTACCCTTTGATGCCCTACATTGAAGGTAGGGCGCCAAAAATGGACCTTATGGCGCCCCATCTTGAGATAAGGCGCCATAAGGCCCAATTTTGATGCCCTACCTTCAATGTAGGGCGCCAAAGGGTGCCTTATGGCGCCCTATCTCAAGATAAGGCGCCATAAGATACCCTTTGGCGCCCTACATTAAAAGTAGGGCGCCAAAAGTGCGCCCTTTCAATTTTAAATTCTCTCGCCTGGCAGTCTCCTTCAAGTCGTACACGTTCTCGACCTAAAGCTCTAAACAGTCGCTTCCTTCAAGTCGTACACATTCTTGCCTGGCCGCCTCCTTCAAGATTCGTTCCGATCCTTCTTTCTCCTTCGAGCATCCTTACCCTCCCACCAAAGTCATCTTCATCCCCGATAAGGAGTGCCAGAGGCCCAATTTCATCGCCACTTCCAAGAGCCTCCTCAACGGCAACAAGAACAGCGAGTACTGTGGTTCAACTCAGGTGGAATAGCAGTTCAAAAGAGCTCCGTTTCCCGACATTCATATTTTCCGCTGCAAAAATATTTTCGAAAGAGCTTCGATGAAGATGAACTGTGGCCGTTTGATTTCCTGCGGAGGGCACGACTGCTCAGGCAGATATGTACGACGGCTACGAAGATAGTGGAATTAGAGGCCAAGCATTCGGCAAATCGACCTAGCCTTTATCAAAAACTGTCGGTGCTGGATATGACAGGAGGGATCGTTTCGCAAACGTTAAACCAGTGTATTATGGAGGGCAAGGTCATCAAAAAAGACGAACTCCAACATTGCATTAAGGAGCTTCGAAAGTATCATAAATTCAAGAATGCCCTCGAGGTTTCTGTTCTGCTTCTTTTACATCTCTTTGAGTTCCCTCTACGAATGTTTAGCTGTGTTGTTCTGTGACTCTCACGGACTGAATAAGGGAAAAAAGTAATTTTAATCATTTCCCACTTCTCTGAGTTGATTGTTGTGTATATATTGGATCTGCAGATAATGAATCTTTGAAGTTTTCTTTCAATGCAGATAATGGAATGGATGGAATTTAGGGGAATCACCTTCTCTACAACAGACTTTGCACTTTATTTAGATCTAGTATCCTTAACCAAAGGGATGGCTGCTGCTTAGAGCTATTTTAGTGGTCTTCCTCCTCGAGCTAAGAGCAAATTTACATATGGAGCTCTTTTGAACTGTTATTGCAGGGACTTAATGGAAGACAAGGCATTGGCTTTTTTTGAAAATATGAATAAACTCAATTATGGCATTGGTTCGACTCAGGGGAATAACACTTCATCTTTGTGCCGAAGGCGAAGATCGATCGATTTTGATGCGTTTATTTTTTTTGGCTAGATCTGTTTTCCTGTTTATTGTGTTTGATTTGACGCGACTCTCCTCCCTTTGATGCAGGTTATTAACAATCGCGAGCCTGGAGGTCAAGAGGATTTGGACTCGTAACTTTCTCGTCTGAGTAGGCCATGAGAAGAGATGCTATCGAGGGGATGAACGGTGTTTTTAAAAAAAATATATATAGCTACGGCGCCCTACATTGCAATGAAGGGCGCCGAGGGTACATTTACGGCACCCTACATTGCAATGTAGGGCACCGTAAGTGGTACCCTGCAGCGCCCTATTTTCAAATATAAGGCGCCGTAGGTCTAGTTTATGGCGCCTTATATTAAATAGGGCGCCATAGGCCTTAACTTTCTACGCCCATCACATACGCGCCTCCCTTAGAAAGGGCGCCAATTGGGTTAAAAATAGGGCGTAAAAAGTACTTTTTGTAGTAGTGTTGGGGGGCATGTGCCAACACCAGGAGGTCTGTGACGGGTTACCCGTTGAAGCTAGGAGGATCCCTGGTTGTATGGAGGACCAAGAAGCAGGCAACAGTCTCAAGGTCTTCTGCAGAGGCTGAATATAGAGCACTTGGGTCAGCAGTTTCGGAAATTGCATGGGTGAGAGGATTGCTTAAGGAGCTAGACATAGGCCACCAAGAACCTGTGGAGGTTTATTGTGACAGCAAGGCAGCAATTCACATAGCAAATAACCCTGTTTTCCATGAGAGAACCAAGCATATTGAAATTGATTTACATTTTGTTAGGGAAAGATTTCTGGACAGACTGATTAATTTGAGACATGTGAAGTCAGCTAGTCAAGAGGCAGACATCCTTACAAAGGCAGTCAGCAAAAGCATATAGGATAGGCTGCTCAGCAAGTTGAGTGTTGTGAATTTCTTCAAACCTCAACTTGAGGGGGAGTGTTAGATTCAGTTAGCTAAGTGATTGTATATGGGCCAATATGAGGAAAGCCCAACAGGTCCAATACTGATTTCTTGTACATTATCTATGTATCAGACTCATAAATAGGTGCTTAGACGAGAACACAAAGTGTGATGGACAATTGTATTCTCTAATGATTCAATGAGAATTATACCAGGTTATTCAGTTAATTCTGTAAGTTGTAGCTTATCAATATTCAAACCAGATATATCGTTCAATGTGTTCCGTCCTTTTTTTCGTACAAAGAAATATTCAGAGCATTTGGGTTTTTGAACCTCCTCATAGTTTAGCTCATAGTTTAGAACATACATTCGGACTCAAAGAAAATTTCAAAGTTATTTATATATCACCTATCAACAAGGATTCTGGTACAAGAAGCCAAACTTGAACCTAAACCTTTTGAGTTGTACGCAACTCCTTATCAACTAAAGTTTATGTAATATTTTTAAAATTAATTAAAAAATAAAATTTGAAACATAAAATTTGATGAACGAATATGAATGAATTAGGAAGGGTGACTTTTCTTTGTATCCGATCAAATTATTATCAGTATCATGAACCAACACTTTCCCAGAAAAAAAACGATCTTTGAGAATCCAGTTTCCTCTTTTCAATGATCCATCTAACTGATCTCTCTGGTATAAAAAAGACGCACTCCTCTATGATAATCCCAAAACAAACTTACAGTTCATTACATCTACATAGAGATGATGGATAACAATCTCTTAAAAACCCTAAACATCGCCCTCATTGCGGCACCAATAGTATCCATTTCAGATGGTTCTTCTTCTTCGTCTGCAAACGACGACATTTCAGGGTTCAAAACCAAAGATGAAGAAGCAGGTTTAGACAAAGTCGTCGGAGCGAGACGATTCCTTGTCTTGGGGCTCTTATTACTATAATAAAACGACGACGTGCGACAAGTTCTCTAAAGCGCGTCGCATAAAGAGGAATAATAAGCCCATTTGAAAAAACGTGGAAAGAATGATTTCATGTAATTGAAGGTAAGTATGTAAAAAAAATTTTATCTCGATTTACGTTATTCCAAACGGAGTTTGGGGCAGAAAAAAAAGATAATGGTGGGCCAGATTGCTGCAAGAACAAGCGTGTGGATGTGAAGAGAGTTAAGAAGAATTGTGGCGAGTGTTGGTATAGGTGCAAGAACAGTGAGATTTGTTGTGAGGGACTGTGTGTGAATGCTTCCTTCGACACCAGAAACTGTGGAGGAAGCAATAACAAGTGCAGCAACAGAGAGTTCTGCATTTATGGAATGTGAAGCTACGCTTAATCCCACATTACATCTTTCAACCCTATTCTATATTAATTCTTTCACTCAAATTCATATTGATCTTGTGTTGTTCCTTTTTTTTTCTTTTAATCTAGAGGGGCGAATACTAACAACCTGAATTATAAATGGGATCAAATCTTATTGTCAATTTGAATACTGTTAGTGAGCTCCACCGTCGCCGGAGCTCCAACCACCGGCAAGGTGGCGTTGGGGAGAAACGATGTAGCTTTGGGAAAAGAAATTGAAAGGCTATGCAGTCATTCAATAATATTCTGAAATCTCTAATTAGTGTTATTGGCCTAATTAGGTATTTGTCAAAAGCGTGAATATCGAATATAAGGTTTAAAGTTGTAGCCAAACTTAATTGGGATATTCTCTTTAATTTTCTTGATGTGATGTCATCAATCTTGAAATAATATGCTTAAACAACATCGGTCCTTCAATATATACAAATATTAAACGATAAGATTGAAGTTTGTTTAATAATGTCTGGGTGGTCAGAAATGAAACTTCTTTCTTTTACATGATTTTTTTTTTAAAATATTCCCTTCCCTTGATCCGATCGGATCCGATCTCACTTATTCTGCAGAGTTCACATATGTTTTTCAGGGCCACTGCAAGCATGTGCTAGGAAGAGGCCGATATATATATATATATACGTGTGTGTGTGTAGAGATATAGTTTACTAACTATATATCATGGATCCTTTGATTAATTTATTCATGATACGTTTCTGGGTACAGTACTATAACCTCTTTTATCTTCCAATTTTCTCTAAGCAGTAAGTGAATGGCTGTGGTAAAATTATATATTTACTTTAACACACACACACACAAAAATCAGAAAGAACTTCATAATATATTAATTCTTTTTATTTTTCGTAAAATAATAGTATATTCCATTTTGCATCCTTGATTACCTGTCCCTTGTAATTCAATTCATTGCTGTGAGTATATATCATTACTGGAAGTTGGCTTGTCATATGCATATGCTATAACTAACTATATCGTAAGGAGATAAACTTTTTCGTAATTAATCCCATATATATTCAAATTCGTACGTTTGGAAGAATATATATCTGCACCTTAGACCTAAAACTAATTAATTTTGATGATAAGGATAATTAAACCTAAGCTGAAACTCCCAAAAGCTAAGAGTGTACGTGCGAGAGCACAGGAAAATATGGTTGTAAAATGTAGGGATTAGCCTGAATAATACTTCAAAAACATATATATGGGAATATTAAAGTTTGAAATAAAATATAAGCACGTAATATAATGTCTAATTTATTTCTTAAATAAATCATTTTTTTGGACTTTTGAACAAGGAAAAACATTAATATATATTGGAATTAGACTTACTATTTTGTTTTAAGATAGCAAAAATAAAAGAAAACAAAACAAAAGAAAGAAAGAAAGTCAAAATAGTGGAAACAGACTGGTTTAAATATTAAGATAAAATACGAACATTTGTATTTAGAAACTTGACTTTAATAGAGATCAAGATCAAGAAGCAAAGGGTAAACATTATTGAGGTTAAACTTGTAGTATCTACTCATTCAGCATAAATACATATTAATCCATACAATAGATTTTAATAATTATATTATATATGAGATTGCATCAACCTAAACCTTAGATTCATGATTCAAACAAAATTAAATTAGGGGTATGCTCCTTCCTCACGGGCTTCCGGCCCATACGATAAGTAAGAGTTAATTATCTCATTAACTTTATCTAAACATAAAATATATTTTTTTTAACTTTTTCCATATTTAAAAACAT
>JANTPZ010036338.1:0-12300 GCA_025593235.1 Vachellia pachyceras
TGTTACAAAAAATCTTTTTCCTCCTCTTGTCATAGTTTGTTTCAAATCACCTAAATCAGTATGTATTAGAGAAAGTAATTCAGCTTCTCTTTGGGTGGAAAAATGAGATTTTTTGGTTTGTTTAGCCTCAGCACAAATTTCACATTTATTTGACATTTCATTTTTATTTATACTGATTAAATCAAGATTATGCATTTTCCTTAAATATTGTCTATTAACATGTCCTAAGCGTGCATGCCACAAATCATACGAATCAATCATATACACAGGAAAGTAAGCAGAAGAAGATGCATTTTCATTCATTTCAACATTCAGGATGAACAGTCCCTGGTTACAATAACCCTTCCCAACAAACACATTATTCTTTGTCATTACGACCTTGTCAAATTCGAATGACACCTTAACCCCAGCTTTTCCCAACAGAGCTACAGACACTAAGTTTGCTCTAATATCAGGCACATGAAGAAAATCATTCGGTGACAGGGTCTTTCCTGATGTGAGCTTAAGTTCGACCTTCCCTTTCCCAAGAGCTTTGGAAGTTCGAGAATCAGCAAGGTACACACGTTCGAGAATTAGCACAGATGTGTCTGGTAGCCCCAGAGTCTACCACCCATTTCTTCACATCATAAACAATGAGAGCTTGAGAAACCACTGCAACAATGATTTCATCATCACCATCATCTCCTTCAACCAGATTTACATTTGGCTTAGGAGGATTATCATTCTTAGCTCTCTTCCTACACTGAGCAGCATGATGGCTTGGTTTTCCACAGACAAAGCATTGGCTTTTCTTCTTGAACTTGGGTGTTTGAGTTGTTGCTTGTAGTCATTCCATGAATCCGGCAATTTTTCGATTAGAACTCCAGTAACGAACTCATCAGGAAGGTTGATCTTCTCAGCACGCAATTCCTCCAGCAACTTATGGTACTCGTTGATCTGCACCTTAATGTCCTTGTCTTCAGTCATTTCCCACTTATAGAAGTTCCCAACAACGAACTTCTGTTTGCCAGCATCCTCAGCAGTGTAGGCTATAATGAGTCCCATATCTTTTTCGCTTCCTTGTAGACACATCATACATCGAACATATCGTTAGATAACGTACTAATGATGGTGTGTCTACAGACCTTATTAGCATGTTCCCAGGTGCTCCTCTGATTTTGATCAGCAGGTTGGGGTTGGGTTAATGCCACAGCAACTCTGTGTATGTCCAGAATGGAGAAGACACGCTCCTGCCACCTTTGGAAGTTTTTCCCATCGAACACTTCTATCTTGGAGATATCTAGAAATGATTTGGCCAGCGGCATAGCAGTGATAGGGATGGCAGTAGGGATGTTACCTCTAGAACCACCAGAATTCGCATCATTTCCCTGTGACTCCATAACTCCTTAAAATGTAGGCACCGCAACTGCAAAACAATAAAGTGTTAGTGAAAAACAACAATCCGAGTTGTGCAGGAACACTGTCCTAAAGAGTTATTCCACCACAAGACGACAACTCCCCAGGATTAAACGGATCCTTCTCGCCGGAGCAAGGGAGCAGAACAGCAGGAAGATAAAATCAGAAGCTCAGAGAGCAAGGAGGAAGAGAGGAGAGGAAGCTTGAGAGCTCGGTGCACTGGACTCTTTGGTGGAGCTCACTATATATAGGCAGTGGAAAACACATGAACATTGGACGACCATTAACATCATTAAACTCAGTTAGCACGTTAGCAAACAATATCATTATGTGAGTTTAATACTGGAACGTTGGCGGACAATGGTATTATGTGGGATTAATATTAGAACGTTGGCAGACAATGGTGTTATGGTTAATCAAGTCTGGATCAACACTGAAAGCAAAAATCCAGGATGGAGAATTGATAGGCCCCATCATTTTTGAATTCAAAGGTTTCAAGTTTTGAAACTATGAAAATCCAAGGTTTTCTGGAAAGCAAAATGTCCCATAAAATTATTTTGTGAATTTTCCAAAATGAAAAAATTAAAAAAGATCCAGTGCCTATTTTATTCACGCACACGTGGGGGGAATCGCCAATTTTTAACTGCGTTGCCCCATTTCCGCTTGTTCTTGTGTGCGCGAGGCCCATCTCCTCTCTTGGCCCTTTTACAAGCTCCAATCACTCCTTGATATATATACCCTTAAGCCCTCATTGTCTTGAGCAATGTGGGACTTGGGGTTCTCTCTTTTAACACACACACTTTTCCAACAAGTTAGTGGGGAGAAGAAAGAGACCTGACAAAGAATTTCCAGACAAATCCAATACTTAAAGTTGGAGGAAAGGTAGAAAATAAGAAGTATTCAAAGACCACTCTTGAGTTCTTATGTTCTTCAGAAGAAGGCTTATAACCCTATTTGTGGAGCTGCCATAGCGGATTCCCACCCAACTACAGCAATCAGAATGGTTAAGGTTGTTCCAAGAAGGAAGGGAAGAGCTATTTCGGTAATTGCAAGCTTCTTTCAGTTTCAGAAGAGCTTCTCTCTCCTCTTTTAAGCATCCCTCACTTTCTCCATTAAACCCTAATAATGTTATTATAATAACAGATGGCACCCACCACACCTTTTCTCTCACTGAATATCCCATTTTTTCACTATATGCTTCTTTCCTCGCTTTGCTTCAATTATTTACATGGGCTTGATGGTTGTTAGGACGTCATTGGATAAAGATGAAATGGTCGCATTTGTTGAAATTGATGTTTCTGCTTTGACAAAGAAGTTTTTGCTATATATGCCAAGCTTATTGACAATTATTGATTGCCCTTTTTTTACTTTCTTTTTTTTTAAATCAAGTTAAAGGAAGATCTACTTAGGTGATTGAAACCCAGAAATCGCATGAATCACAGGAAAGGGGCCAGATTAGCAAGTGTGCATAACGATAAAAAAGAAATATTTATCATGTGAGAATTTATTTCTCACAATTATGTGTGTCGAAATTCAAGTGCGATAATTGGGCTTTTAAGTTTTTTTGGAATAATATGATTAATTAAAAGAATACTAATGATGTAGTATTTTGTTTTAATTATGGCAAAAAAAATATTTTGTTTTGATTGATCACGACTAACAGCACCATCAAATTAAAGCTTTATTCCATTAGTTGGATTAAGCAATATAGATCATACAAAACAAACACTTAAATATATTGTTAATTAAGATGTCTCGTTTAATAACTTCATTTTGCATTCTCTTGGGTCTTCCTTTACCCTCTTAACTGAGCTTGTAACAGCTTGATCTACCTTTTTCACCTGTGCATTCAATGATCTTCTCTAAACATATTTACACCACATCAAATGATTTTCTACCCTTTTTTCTAATATAAGCATCACTCCAACCCATCCTAGAATAAGTTCATTATAAATCTTATATTTCCTTGTATTACCACATATTCAACTCAAGATTCTCATTTTATTTCCCCCAACTACATGTTCATGTAGCCATTTCAAAGTCTAACCTTAACACTCACGTAAAAAGGAAAATACAAGTTTGAATTTTAACCTTAATGCTTTCTGTCTAACAACGATTAGTTCCAAGTTTAAAGTGATTTGACATAATTTGGGCTAGTGCTTGGCTATACCAAACCTCAGGCTTCCTTGTTCAACCTAAAGTTTATACCAGACTAGACCTCAGTCGGGCTCCATACACACCCTGTAACCCCCTAAACAATTTAACCATATAATATATTCATGGTTAATTATGTAGCACGTAACTCCTTCTGATACCATTTATAATTCCAAACAACCTAGACATTTAAAAACAATTAATTATTAAATCTTTTAGGTCCAGGGCACAAAATTTGTGAGTGAGACACCCAGCCCACAAACCATTCACAATTTACAGTATCATACCGACTCAGGGCACAAAACTCGCCCACAAGTCACCCTTAAAAGCCACAAGAATGAACAATATTTAAGCTTCTCCTTAAACACGTAGGTCCATAAACAATACTCAAATGAATGCTTAACAAGTTAGAGATACCAAATGACAAATTGTTAATAATAAATAGAATATCACGACATAATCATAAGGATAAAAGCAGATTGGAGTATGCAAGCCCTAAAGTCTGGCAATATACATTTTCTCCTTATTATAGTCTAGCTACTTAGCCTACAGTGATAGCTACTATCAAACTGTTGGCTCCTTCCCTTCACACCTCGAACCACTAAGTTCCTCTCCTGAAAAAAATAAATATCGATAGGATGAGACATAGAGTCCCAGTAACCAATAATCAATTCATAGAATATACAATACGGGATTACAAGTCAGTGAAGTAGTGCTAATATACAATATTCAAACAAAATTAAGGTTTTCCAATCAAAACACTCAGAATGCATAGTGATCCCCCCATCCTACTCCTCCATATTACTCCATCACGACTCCCCACTTAAGTGTGAGTCACAATAATTCATGGCCTCCCTCCTAGGTCTAGGCCGACTCCCCACTTGAGTGTGAGTCACAATAAATCCTGGCCTCCCCCCTGGGTCTAGGACGACTCCCTGCTAGAGTGTGAGTCACAATAAATCCTGACTCCCCACTAGAGCGTGAGTCACAATAAATCCTGGCCTCCCTCCTGGGTCTAGGCCGACTCCCTGCTAGAGTGTGAGTCACAATAAATCCTGACCACTATAATCAGTAGTGGAAACAACCGCGGATAAATTCACAATACATTACACAAGTCCCATCATCACAAGGTCACCCAACTACTTCCATGCAACCTAATATGTCAATTCCCCACAAATGCATAGATTCACAATATATTACATATAAAGGTAAATTATGAATAGTTCATCCTACATATCTCTAAGTAAAATAAATTCTTTATATATATAAAGAAAATACTTCCCACTTCACTAAAATTGAACATATAAAAATAGAGATAAGATTCGTAATATATAACTAAGGTATCGAAAATACCTTATAATCCATGCAAACATATAAAATGAATTAATCATGATTACCTCAACTCCAAAATGCTCGAAAGCGCAAGCCACAAAAGCATCAACCACACTTAAATCAATTTAATTGATCCCAAAAGAACTTCTACACCCAAAAGGAGCAGACGCCACACGAGACATATGGGAGAAGAGAACTCTAAAGGCTGACCTAATTTTTCTATGCATAACGTGAGGGGGTGTGAGGGGCATTTAAATAGTACCCCTCACGTGGTCAGCTTTCTCCCTTTTTGGTTTCTTTCTTTTTCTTTTATTATTTTTTTTATACACACAATATCACACATAAGCCTCACTGATTTGTATTATCTAGATAGGTATATATTATATGCATATCTTTTCTCAAGAT
This sequence comes from Vachellia pachyceras, assembly GCA_025593235.1. NCBI lineage: Eukaryota > Viridiplantae > Streptophyta > Magnoliopsida > Fabales > Fabaceae > Vachellia > Vachellia pachyceras. The sequence continues at coordinate 5,287 of JANTPZ010036338.1, forward strand.
CAGATTATCCTTTTGTATATCTTATACACACACATATATTTTGTATATATCATCAACATTTTCTTATATATTATATTATTTTTTATAAACATAATTATTATTTTTCTTTTCATTCATTATTTCTCTGATTCATATGCCTCAAGGATAATATCTTTTTTTATTCAAATGATTATCTAACAAATTATACTTAATCAAAAGTATTAATTCTAAATAACAGTTAAATCTTCTAAATAAATAATTATTTCTCGATGATGATGATTAAATCCTCTAAATAAAAATTTAGGATGTTACACACCCCTAACTCATATTGGGTCCGTTTGGGAAAGCGGTAGAGAAGCACTTTTACGCAAGCCGATGCAAATATATGGAGGAGATTATCTCGTTTTGCGGAAAAACAATGTTGAACGTGCTTTTGGACATCTGAAAAGCTTTGCCAAACGGAGCCATTATCTCTCCACCATACATTGTCTCCCTTCTACATCTCTTTTCTCTACTTATTCTCTCTCTTATCTTATCTATCCCCTGGTATTTTTTAAAAAACTTACATTTGTTATGTATTTATTGTTACTAACTAATTGTAACCAACTTTTTATCAACATGTTTTAATCAAATATTTCTTATTAAAAGGGATGGACTAGTAAGAACATATTTAGAAAAAAATTATATTTCTTACACATTAATTACTTTTAATTAATTTTAGTCAATCTAAGTGCAATATCTCAAATTTTGTAACCGGAAATAAAGGCCAAACCGATAAATTAAGAGATGATTTAAGGCCCATAGATAAGAAAATAGAAAAGAAAATACCTATAGACAAGAAGGATCATAATTAACTAAGTCCCTAGTCTTGAGAATTCTAAGTAAAAATTATCAAAGGGCAAAATGGTCATTTGGCACAAATGACAAGGGCAAAATGATTATTTTGCTTAAAAATATCAAGGTCATAAAATTTCATCAAATAATAAGGATATTTTGGTAATTTGGTCAAAGTTGACAAAAAAGTCAAAGTCAACCCAAAAGTCAAAGTTGACCAAAAAGTCAAAGTCAACCAAGGTAAGGTTGGAATTAAGAAAAAGTAGAAAATGTGATGGCATTTTGGTAATTAAGAGAGAAGTAAGAAAGGTAGTGGCATTTTCGTAAATATGTGGAAAGTAAGAAAGAGAAAGGAAGGTAAGGGCATTTATGTAATTAAGGATTCTTAGAGGACTAAAAGACCGAAAAATAATTATTCGAGGTAGTAGGAGTCCTCAAACACCAGAGACCCGAACTGAGAAAAGTTTAATTGGGTCCTAAAGTATTTAATAAAATTATTATCCAGAATCCAAAGCTGGTAGTTACGAAGTACAGAGAACAACAGTGCCCGAAAGCCCCGAAAAAGGATTTTCTTAGAAAATTAATTACGGAAAATCCGGGAAGAATTTTGAGGAATGGAAACGGGCTGGAGTATCAGGAAATATTCTAGAAATTTTCTATGCCCTTAAGTCAAATTTGCCGTCGGAAGCACTTTTACGGTGTTGCACGCAAATCGAGGAATCCTGACGAGTTACGAGGAAAACCGGGGACATTTTGGACTAGGAAATGATGCCTCCTAGGCAAGGAGGCCTAGGGAATGGCGCCACATGAGAGAGAAAGTCTCCGAAAAAGTAAAAAGAAAGTTACCCGATTAAAGGTTACTTTACGGAAATGCGTGCCACCGGATCAAGTAACCGGAGATCCAGGGAGCCAGTCAGCCCAACCAAGCTGATAAAGGAGAGGACAAGTGGCACCATAACAAGTGGCACCATAACAATCACACAAACTCCAACTTGGTCCCCAAGTTTCATTGTCCTCCACACAATTTTTCAAGAGGCAATTTTAATTAGGAAATTCTCTCTCCCTCCCCTCACAATCCATCCACTCCTCTCTCTCTCTTTCTCTCTCTCATTTGGTCAGATTTTCTCTCCTCTCCCATGCCAAAAAAAGCCATTCTTGAGAGCAAGAAGAAGAGAGCCAAGTTTCCACAACTCAAAGTAACCACTCAAGCTCTCAAATCTTCATCTTTTCTCAAGTTAGCAACCTTCTACTACCTTCTTCTTGGTTTGTTTTCTTGAATGAGCCTCTCTTTTGGAAGATGATGGCTAGGCTTTCAAGATGTGAAAATGAAAAGGAGAAAGTTTTAAAGGTAGTAAATGGTTGCAAGTTCTTTCTTGAGTAGTAAAGAGTAGCTTGATGTTGTTGTTGGTTGTTTTGGTTGTTGTAAAAATTATGGGAAGCCCAATATTATTAGGCAAGGAGGCCTAGGGAATGGCGCCACATGAGAGATAAAGTCTCTGAAAAAGTAAAAAGTTAGTTACTCGCGTAAATGTTACTTTATGGAAATGCGTGCCACCGGATCAAGTAGCTGGATTGAGCAAAGGCTTAGCCAGCAAACCAGACGCCTAGGGGGTCTGAAAAGTCACTTTTTAGCAAGAAATTCAAGGGGGACAAGTGGCACAATGTCTATCAAGTATTTCAAGACTTGATCCCCAAGAATGCTTCTTATGCACACACTCATTTAACATGGAATTTTAAAAACACAAATCCTCTCTTCCTTCTCCATTTTAGACGACATCTTCCCTCTCTTCTAGGCAGATTTTTCTCCTCCTTCTCTCTAAAAATCAAGCCTCCCTCAAGGAAGAAAGAAGAGCTTCAAGCTTCCATAACTCTAGGTAAAGGTTTCTAACAACCAAATCTTCCTCTTTTCTTGAGTCTTGTAACTTCTACTACCTTCTTCTTGGTTTAGTTCCTTGAATGAGCCTCTCTTTTGGAAGATGATGGCTAGGATTTCAAGAGTTGAATATGGAAAAAGAGAAGGTTTTTAAAGTGGTAAAGGGTTGCAAGTTACTCTTTGAGTAGTATGAACTTTGTTGTTGGTTGGTTTGAGTTGTTGTAAAATTTTGGAAAGCTCAAGTTTATGGGGAGGTGCTGCCCAAATTTCTTTGATGTAAGGGAAGGTGTGTTTGAGTAGATCAAAGTTAAGAAAAGGGGTTTTGGAAGCAAGGAAACACATGGTTTCATGATCAAAGTTGAAAAACCCTTCCTTTCCTTATTTTTGCTGTTTTCATCCAAGCTAAAGAAAAAAATAGAAAGGATGTGTTTTTGAGCATTTTGATGGTTCCATTGGCTTCAAAATGGTGTTTTGTGTAGGATAAAGCTAAGAGATGGATTTTAGAAGCCTTAAGAGCCATAAAAACCACATCTTGAACTTGTAGGACTCTTAGAAAACCAAAAGGGGGTTTTATACGTTTTTACAAAATTTATTGCATCTTGGTGATGTCATGTTTATATGGATGTTATGCCATGATTTTTAGGGTTTTAAGATCTCCAAGAGCAAACTTGAAAGAGATCCAAGAGCACTTTTGAAGTTTGGGTAAAGGAAAGCAAAGTAAAGGTAGCAAAACCTACTAATCTCCTTTTATGTTTATGAAAATGAGTTGTGAATGTTATATGAACTTTTATGATGATTAAAGTGCATGATTTGTGTATGAAATGTGACTTTTGTGCTATGGCCATATGCATATTAAAGTGAAGTTTGATGTGTCACATGTTCATATGTTCATACACATGCTTTAAAGTTATGTATGCACATTCACAATATCTTGATTATGTGGTTTAGCTATTGGGATTCCCAAATCTCATTCCCCCCAACTAACCATGTAGGTGGAAGCATAAGCAAGGGTAAGGAAAAAGTTATTGATGCATGAAGAAGTTGCTCCTTGCTTGCTTGGTTTTTGTGTAAATATTGAGTTGCTAACTCTCTCTTGATGTTGTTGATGTTATGTTGCAACTTTAAACCTCTGCACAAAGTATCATGGGAATGTGTGATAAGGCATGCATGAAAATGGACTAAAACTAACAAGGAATGTTAAGGGAATGGTTATGCATGATAAAGAAGAGTTAAGGAACCAAAAAGAGGTTTTGGTGAATTTTAAACAAAAAATTGGTTTTCAAAGTTAAGGGGGTTCCAAAGGCCCTGAAAAACGCTTCACGTGGCAAGGAAAAATAGCAAACGAGCTTTAAAATGACATAAAGTATGCAAAATTTGGATGTGTATTTTGGGAGATATAAATTTCCAAAATTTAAGGTAAAAACTGGAATTGACCAATTGGACAGTAAATGATTTTGGAATAAACTGATTCAAATGGCCAAGTTTTAGGGCTAATGAATATTTTTCTCCTATAGGTCAGTTAATAAGCTAAATTTAGAAATTGGAACCACTTCATTTCGATTTTTCTAGAATTAATTATGATTTTTTAAAGTTGGGTCAGAAATCTGAAAAAAAGGACCCATGAATAGTAACAACGTTTTTTTCGTTTTTGAAAATCCAAGTTCACAATTTTGCATCAAATTTAATATCTAAAGCCCAAGAATAGTTCAAAAGTGATTTTTTATGAACATATAGAGGGAAAATAGGGGGTGTTACATCATAATCTTATTAACTTCAAAGAGTATGAATCTTGATATAAATTTCATAATCCATAATGCATTAGAAACCTAGGTATAATTATCAACCATACATATAAATCACAATCCATAGACACCTTAGAACTGAAATGTAAACATATAGTGAGTGGAAAAATGCAATTAAAAACTTAGAACTCCCCTTATCAGCTTAAGGATTCCGATTAGTATCATCATCACCATCGGACGGATGCACTTAGCCACTCATAGTTTGAAAATCAACTCCAACGAATAGCTGGACTTCCATGGTCATTGTAGACATTGCGAGAACGGAGGATGATGGATGAGTGTGGAATGGTTTTAAATCTCACGAGAGTGAATAACACAATCTCGTTTCTCCTCTCTGCAACGGTGGGTCGGAGAGGACGATAGGAATGAGACGGAGTTCTGGGAGCATGGAGGACTGTGTGTTCACATAATGGAAGAGAGGAGGTGATGAAAATGAAAGCTGGAGTCAGAAGCTTGCGTCTTGTGTTGGTAAAGGAGAGAGTGGGATGTGAGTGAGTGGTGAACGGAGAGGAATGCGACGGAGTAAGTGATGATGGACTGGAATCCGACAGAGGAGTGGGAGTGAGATGAAGAGATGGAGTGGGGATCTAAAAAAATGAAGGTGATGTGAGTGGGTGAGAGGATGAAGAGAGAGTGAGAGGATGGAAGACAGGAGATGGCGTGATTGGAGTCAAATGAGATGGATGATGCGACGGAATTAAATGGCTGGATAAAAGAGAGGTAGGGGAGATGTGGTGGAAGGCTGGAAGCTGGAGTCAGGAGGACTGGAAGGATGGGGCTCAATGGTCAGGAAAACGTGATACAAGGAGTGATATGGAGAATTCATGAATTTCTCAAAAAATATGAAGTACTGAAAATAAATGACCCTCTGAGAAGTATGCTCCTCCAGAAGATTCCTCGAAGTCTGTATGTTCGCCCCACTTGGTTCATTCCTAACTAATTTTTGTTTCCATTTAGCTCCTTTTCTTTCATGCCACTATTCCCTTTCAGTTTCTCTTTTCTGGTTATCCAAGCAATTAATTCAAAAATATCGTGCACATTAAGTTCAAATATGATGTAACATTATGTAATTAAGATTATATACATTTAGGGGATTTAAAAAGCAACAAAAGATCTCAAATTATCAATAGATTCATAAAATCACTCTTTAATAAAATTAATCTATAATTAAAACATTTAAGCCCAAATAAGGAACACAAAGGATTAATATTTAGTACACTTATTTCATATGAAATAGAGATTTACAGCATCCAAGTAAAGATGCTGTCAAAATCATTGCAGAAGTTGTCATCGAGTTTAAAAATGTGGCCCATATGTTAAGTAATACTGCCAACCAACTCAACGAAGACATCTACACCCAAGTGAAAATGTTGTCAAATCATCAAAAAGTTGCAACTGATTTTCAAAAAATTATCAGTCAGTTTAATCATTTCATAGATAGTTTGGTTATTTTAACCCAAATTTGAAATCCTATTTCCTACTTTATCCCTTGTATATCATTGTGCTTATTCATATGACCTTTTTTGGATTTCCAAATTCAAGTGATGTTTTTTAGGGATTTTACCAAATCTATTCTCTTTGGTAAAATTAACATTTATTATCCTGGATCAAGTCGTATATAACCTATATTATACACGGGAGGGAGTATCGAATTTAAACTTGTTAATTTTTAAACTTGGATTGTCATAAAGTTACAAAATGTTGAGGCTGGCCATTTTTAGCAAAAATTAGTCTTGTGAATACCTTATTCACATATTGTGAATATTGAATTTGGACTTGTTAATTCTTAAACCTGGATTGTCATTAAGTTACAAGAGGTTCAGCTGCGCAAGTTACAAGATTAAACCAAATATGATGAATTTGAGTATTCATCACTTTCAATGAACGCCGTACCCAAATGGGATCCTTTTTCAACAGCTATAATTTTTTTTATCGGAACATTCATCATATAATCACTGGCCACATTAAGGGAGAGAAAAAGAGTGTGTGTGTGTGTGTGAAACAGTGTTACAAAGTTCAGTACGGTTAAGAGGCTAACTATTCAAGTAAAATTTCCATTTTGTTCACGGAAGACCAAAATTGGATTTCTTTCATTATTGCAATTATAGAGTTCACCGTCAGTTCAGTCCAAAAACACAAAAGTTCACCATCAGTTGTACAATCAAATCTCATGAACTACAGTTTTCTCTCTCTTGCTTCTATCCATGCAATTAACTTCCTAACTCCCTTTAGCTCACTTGTAATTCTAAAAAACTTGAAATACATTAAGCTAGAGACACCGAGAAAAAGGACCACAAATGCTCCTGCAAAACTCCATAAGAAAGCATCTCGGAAGTCGTGTTCTTCTGAATGAAACGGTTTTACTTGTCTCCATAGTGATGAACATTTGTGCTGTAGAGGTGGACCACAAAGCAAAGGGTTCCCTTCGTAAGACCTCAGATCAAAAGTTGAAAATTGATTTTTCATCTCAGGCACCATACCAGAAAGATTATTGTGAGCCACAGAAAAGGTAGACAGAGAGTACAA
>JANTPZ010036340.1:0-11943 GCA_025593235.1 Vachellia pachyceras
TGTGTAAACAGCTCTTCTACAAATCTTGGCCACAATAATCGGACGGGTCGTAGAAGATTGTCGTTTGATAACCAATATGCCTCAAGACAAGTCTACCTGTCAATAATGTTCTTGATGAATGATATGGAAAATGACTTGAAACACTGGTTTTAACTTGAGAATCTTGTTGGTGAATTCTTGTTACTATTTATTTAATCATTTCTAGAGTATGAATGTGTGAGACAACCCCCTAAAACTCAACTTATCTAATTGTTTTTAAAGAGAATTAAAAAATAATGACAGAAAGAAAATTAACCGGGTGCATTTTACTTCCTGCCCATTCTATTAAAAGTCATAATCCTTTTTCTTAATCAGCGTGGTACTACTGTTGGGGCATAATTCAAACTAATTGTACTTTTTTGAATAAATATTGAAATTTTTTGAAGAGATTATTTTTTAAAAATATATAAAAAAACATATCCACCGATATAATGTCAGAAACTGATCTACAGTTGCAAAAATGGTAATTTTTTTATTTGAAAGAGAACATGAAGTGAAACGGGGGCATGAAATTAAATGAATGTTTGAAAATCATGTTTTGTGTGATTACAATGGAATAGAATGATAGAATTTCGTTTGGATGGTCATAAGAAAGCATAATCAGAAAAAGGGTTGATGAGAATGGGAGAGGGCAATTTGGATGCTTTGATCACACTATTTCTAGATGAGCCTCAATCCAAAAGCAAGACCCTAAATAAGCCATACCTCTCCAACTATATATCTTTTTTAGAAATTTACCATTACATTCTAAGTAACCCAGATAATGAACAAAAAATTTGAAGATTGATAAAATTATCATTAGATCCTAACAGTAGTTGGTCTGGTTTTTATTAACGGCTGGTGAGATTGTTAATGACAATAGAATCAGCTACTAATGAGATTTGATAATAATTTTATCAATTTTTTAGAATCTTTTGTTCATTAATTCATTTATTTGAGACATGATGTTAAATTTGCCTATCTTTTATAAGATCTGCTTCATGCCAACCAAAAGCAAATAACATTGTTTAACATGAGTTATATATAGTTGCAATGAAATAAAATAATAACCAAAATATGTGACTTTTCATGAATATTGTTAATATGTCGAAGCTAAAATACATTTTTTATATGACTGGGAATTGTTATTAAATTTTCATAAAATATAATGTCAACTTATAAATGTGATCCATTCGCCCACTGAAATTATAAATGTGATTATTTTCTGAAAAAAAAAATCAACTTATTCATTATTTGATTCATTGACGGATATTTAAATACATCAACTTGTTAATTATCAATGTGTAATGTCATTCAGTTAATTCATTCATCATTTAGAATTGGAATTTTTTTTGTCTTGACAAATCAAAATGACTGTACCTTTCAATTTTTCAATGTCACGATGGAAAGAATGCCTCCCACAAATTTAAATGATATCTTGTGCATAAGTGTAAATGGACTTTTAATTTCATGTTGAACAGAATCTCCATAAAGTAAACAAAATGGAAAATAAAATTTATCATGAAGAGACTTTATATATTACACCGAAGGAGACTTTGGACCCATTTGAGGATGTAGTGAAAAAGTGTTTTTACCATTTATGAGATAAATATGTAAAGAAAATTATTTCGTTTTTGCAAAAAAAACACCATTAAAACATTTGTTTGGCAGATGCGGTGAAAAAGTGTTTAAACATATGTTTGGCTTTTCCTTGTTACAAACATGACCTTTATATATTTCAATTTTAATAATCCTTCTTAATTTCCTTTCAGCAGACATATAATAGTGAAAGAAAACTTACTTGCTCTTTTTTTTTTGGTGAAATTACTTGCTCTTTAAATAAAAGGCTACTTGTTTTTTTTCAATAAAAGGCCTAATTCACAACTAACAAATTAAGATTTAAAAATCTGTTAAAGAAAGTTTTTACCTTTAGTATTCGATAGTATTAAAACTGAATTGTCTTCCCCGAATGAAAATTAAGATTCAAACATCCTTTTGTTTATTTATTATTGTTTTTTTAATGAAAATTGCTTCTTCCCGGAAGCCACTCTCAATATTTCGTTGAGAAAAATTATTGTTATCAACAAAAGAAAAATCATTGTAGAGTGTCCCAAGGAGAGGAGATAACTACAAAAAATCCCTTGAATTGGTTGAATAAATTGCAGGTCCCAAGAAACCCATGAGGAATAAATTGTATTTGGAAAGTTACCTCCTTGCCCCTGTTTATATGTGCTGAAAATTGTGAACTTGGAACCAGGCGAATTCGAGCAGCTATAGGTCAAACGGCTTAACACATCAATTAAAACAGCCTTCAGACCCACTGGCTCATTCGCTCCCAAAGGCTTACCAGCGCCTTACTCATATACAAGCTCGTATTGTCAGAGTTAACATATGGTATTCAAACGTTTAATCCAATGTTCGATATGAAACAAGAGTCTCTTAGTTTTGGAGAGTGAGTAATATGATTACATGAACTTAGTTTTCCTCTTTCCCTAAAGATTCAATAAATTTAAAGAAACTAAAATAAGAACAGAGATAAGAAACTTACAGAAATTCTGCTTTTATTCCAAACTCTAAGAAACTTTGTGCAAGGGTTTATACAAAGAGAGAGAAGAGATTTGCAAGTAAGAACCTCGTTGCAAACCGGTGTATCCTCTCCTGAATTTCTAAGTTCCGTTTTATAGATATAAGGGACTATAAGGACAAAATGACCTATAAAGGCTTAGTTACATGGACTTTTTTGACAAATTACAAATACTTTCCTAAAATGTCAAAAAGGCTATTAAAGTAGGCTACCCTATAAAGTAAGTTTTACAAAGTCAAAAAGACTATTATCCTATAAAGTAATCTCTACATGTCTATTAGTTCTGACCGCTTTATCTCTTTAGTAGCATGCATCTGCTACTCTTTTTTTGGTCAGTTCTGACAGTTACAACAATTATGCTTTACGTCCATTTGTCGTATCCTTCTGCATACTGCATTTTTTATTGCTAATGATGCTTGATAATTACTGTTGGCAATGAATTTTTTATACCATCTTATCAATTTATCTGCATCTTTCAAGGTTCTGCCAGGAGCATATATTGTTAAATTTTCTTCTGTATGATAAGTCCATTGAGAATCCTTTCCACCAAAAGATTTTTCTAGATCTTCAATTATTGTCATAAATCTGTTGGCTCTTTTGTCTGGAATAGCCTTGAAGTTTCTTCAGTAATTAATTATTTGAGGTAACAGGAGTCCTCAAACGCTAGAGACCCAAACTGAGAAAAGTTTAGTTGGGTCATAAAGTAATTAATAAAATTATTACCCATTATTTGGTGAGGGCAGTTTCGCTATACGGAGAACAACGGTGCCTCGAAAAGCCTGAAAAAAGTATTTTCTTAGAAAATTAATTACTGAAAATCCATGAATAATTTTGAGGAATAGAAATGAGCTTGAGAATCAGGGGAAAATATAGAATTTTTTCATATCCTTAAGTCAAATTGGCCGCTAGAAACCCGTTTTACGGTGTTGCACGTAAATCGATGAATCCTGACGAGTTACAAGGGAAACTCAGAGATGCTATGGACTATAACATGATGCCACCTAGGCAAGGAGGCCTATGGAATGGTGTCACACGAAAGATAAAGTCTCCAGAAAAGTAAAAAAAAACGTAGTTACCGGGTAAAGGTTACTTTACGGAAATGCATGCCATCGGATCAAGTAACCGGATAGCCCAGGGAATCAAATCAGCCAACCAGGCTTCTAAGGGAAGCCAAAACTCACTTTTTCATTAAGCAATGAGACTAGGACAAGTGGCACATTCTCCATCAAGCATTTGCAAACTTGGTCCCCAAGACTTAATCTCCTCCACACAATATTTCAAGAAGCATTTTAATTAGCAAAAACTCTCCTTTTGCTATCAAATTTCGTCCTCCCTCTCTCTCTCCTTGGGCAGATTTTTCTCTCCCTTCTCTCTAGCCAAAAACTCCATTCCCAAGCAAGAAGAAGAAGATCCAAGCTTCCATAACATAAGGTAATGTGTTCTTGCAACCAAATCCTCCTCTTTTCTTGAGTCTTACAACTTCTACTACCTTTTCTCTTGAGTTGTTCCTTGAGTGAGCCTTCCTTTTTGAGGATGATGGCTAGGACATCAAGAGATGAAAATGGAAAGGAGAAGGTTTTAAAAGTAGTAAATGGTTGCAAACTCTTCCTTGAGGGGTAAAGGATAAGTTGTTGGTTGTTGTTGTTGTTTAAAGTTGTTGTAAAGATTTTTGGAAAGCTCATTATTATTGGGAGGTGCTGCTCAAATTTCTTTTGGTCTAAGGGAAGGTGTTTTTGAGTGGATCAAAGTTAAGGAAAGGGGTTTTGGAAGCAAGAATACTCAAATATTCATAAGCAAAAGTTGGAAAATCCAAGAACCCTTCTTTTTCTGTTTATTTCGAAAATCTATGAAAAATAGAAGGAGTAGGATTTTGATGATTCTAATACTTTCCATTGGCTTTAAAATGATGTTTTGTATAGGGTAAAGCCAAGAGATCGATTTTAGAAGCTTAAGGAACTATAAAAACCAAGACTTGAACTTGTAGGACTCTTGAAAAACCTACAAAAGGTTCTATGCGTTTTTGCAAAATTTATGTCAACTTGTTGGTTGGATATTTACATGGATCTTATGCCATGGTTTTTAGGGTTTTAAGATCTTCAAGAACACCCTTGGAAAAAATCACCAAGTGAACGTAAAGTTCAAAGAAAAGGGAAAAGCTTAGTAAAGGAAGCAAGACTATTAAATTAAACTTATGTTTTGTGAACTTTGGTTGTGAAAGGTGCATGATTTTTGGGATTTCAAAATCTCATTATCCAACTAACCATGTAGGTGCAAGAACGAGCAAGGGTAAGGAAAATGTTCTTGATTCTTGAAGATGATGATGCATATGCTTACTTGTTTTGTGTAAATATGCATGATGCTATTTTTCTTTGAAGTTGTTAGGGTTGTAACCTAACTACAACATGAAGAACATATAAATATGGGATGATGCATGCATGATCATGAGCTAAGAAGGCTAAAGAAGGATAAGAAACTAATTATGCATGTTAGAGTTAAGATCATGAACCAAAAAGAGGTTTTGGTAACAAAAGAAAAAATGGTTTTCAAAGTTGAAGGTTCCAAAAGCCTTGAAAAATGAATCTGCTTCCAGTGACAATTTAAAATAGCAAAAAAGCTCCAAATGGATTGAAATTTTTCAGTCAGAAACTACTCATCCTGAGATTTAAAATGATATAAAGATTGGAAATTTTGGATGTGTACATTAGGAGATATGATTTTTCAAAGTTAAGGGAAAAACTGGAAAATGTGACAGCGACCACTTGAATATAGCCACAGTTTTGAATAAAATGTATCAAATGGTTAAGAATTGGAATCAATGAGTATTTTTCGCCTATAGTTCACTTAATAAGAAAAATTGTGAAATTGGAATCACTCATTTTTGAATTTTCTAGAATTAATTATGATTTTTCAAAGTTGGGCCAGAAATCTGGAAAATGGGCTAGTGAACAGTAACAACGTTTTTAAGAAAAAGAAAAATTTTCAAGTTCACTAAAAAGGCCAAATTGAGTTATCCAAGGCCTAAGAGTGGTTCATAAGTAATCAAATAAGTAAATATAGGGGGAAATAGGAGGGGTTACACCTATCATTGGAAAGCCCTTTAAGTCTAATTTCAAATTGAATAAATTTTAAAATCATAGGATTTGTTTTTGGAGAGATATGAGCATAAAACCAAACATGTATGAGGAATACGTTCACTCTAGATATATGTTCAGTTTTTTAATCATATCTCTCAATCCAGATATCCAATTATTATGAAACATATGCCATTTGAAAGTATACTCAAAGGGCTTTCCAATGATATGTTATTTGTCAAATTTGGAGTTGAAGTGAGGAAGTTACACTATTTTGAAATTTAAGCTTTTTAAATTGTTTATAAAGAGTAAACTCATTTGAATAGGCTTTATATTCATTCGAATGAGACTTTTCAAACCGTTTTTTCCCACTTTCTAAACCACATTTTCTCTCAATGGTGTAGAAAGTCTACTTTCTACATCGTTGGGGAAACAACAGTTTGGAAAGTCTCATTCGAATGAATATAAAGCCCATTTGAATGAGTTTACTCTTTATAAACGGTTTCGAAAGTTTAAACTTCAAGTTGCTGTAACTTCTTCATTTCACCTTCAAATTTGACAAATGACATATCATTGAAAATTTCTTTCAGTCTACTTTCTAATGGAATATGTTTCATTATAATTGGTTATGTGGATTGAGATATATAATAAAAAGTTCAAACATATATCTGAAATACATTTGTTCCTAATATATGTTCACTTTTTTTATGATATCTCTTAATACACAAATCATATTGAGGTAAAAATTATGCCATTTGAATGTAGAATCAAAGGGCTTTCAAATGATAGGTCATTTGTCAAATTTTTGATTTGAAATGAAGAAGTTACATCATTTTAAAGTTTAAACTTTCTAAACTGTTTATAAAGCGTAAATTGATTCGATTCAGTTTTATGTTGATTTGGATTATGGACTTTCTAAACCAAATTTTTCCCAAATGGTTTAAAAAATAGAATTTCTAAACCTTTCAGTGGTGCAAAGGATTAGAAAGGGTCTTTCTAAACCGTTCGGGAAAAATACGGTTTAGAAAGTTCACTTATTTCAAAACGTTGTTTCTCCTTCGTCTGAACTTTAAATTTATCGTTGGAAAGCTCTTTGAGTATACTTTCAAAAGAAAGATATTTGACAACCATTGGATATGTTTATTGAGAGATATAATAAAAAAACTGAACATATACCAGTAATACGTTTATTCCTTATGCATGTTTGGTTTCTTGATGATATCTCTCAATCATGATATCCAATTGATTTCAAACTTATTTCATTCAAAAGTATGCTCAAAAATCTTTCCAACGATATATTATTTGTCAAATTTAAAGAACGAAAAAGTTACAGCATTTTGAATTTCAAACTTTCTAAACCGTTTATAAAGCGTAAACTAATTCGATTCAATTTTATGTTGATTCGGATGATGGACTTTCCAAACTAAATTTTTCCCAAACGGTTTAGAAAATAAACTTTTTAAACCTTTCAGAGGTGCAAAGGTTTAGAAATGGACTTTCTAAACCGTTTGAATGAGTGCCACATTTTTGTATCCTATTTGGCAAACGGTCATCACGCTTCCGTTGGCCCAAGTGAAAAATTATATGTTTTACAAACTTCCATGACGAATCTGGTCTCAAAAAAATTTATGGATACACAGTGCTTCAACCTATATACTTCCGTGACAAAAATGCTACTTTTTCCTTAATATAATTATCTAATGAAAACGTAACATAAACTAATAATAAAAAATTGAATATAAAGAAATAAACAAAAAGGCCTCATGCACAGGGATTACACATATCCATTGCAACAGTTTCTATATATATGTGTGTGTGTGGAAGGCACACGTGTGGAGGGACGTCCAGCACACAAGAAGAACAGAAGCATATCTTCCAGAGAGCACATCAAGAGAAGAAAAGCGCACGCACGAGAAGAGGCAGGCTGGGACGCACAAGAAGACAACACGCAAGAGAATTCGTCATCCATTTGTGGTTTTCACCTTTCTTCTTCTTTCTTTGCTCTTTTTCTTTATAATGCTTTTCTTGAATCTTGATATTATTATTATAGGTTTGATTAAAGGCATGTATGGCTAATTTTTTTTGATTTAGAATAGTTATAAACTAATTTAAGGATTTAAGTATATTTGAACTATCTATTTATATTTAATTTTAATTGTATTTATTTAATTTAAATTTTATTATCTATGCTTAATGCTTTATTAACATTAAGTATGAATGTGGAGAATTTAAATTAATCTCGGAATGGAAATCTTAATTGGACCTTTAATATTATAATTTATTCTAATTTATTTTTAGGATATGAATATACCCACAGAACTTATATAATCATATTAGAGTGAGATCGTTCGAATTAATGCCTCAATGTACGTCCCTTCACTGTGCGTAGCAGTGCCGTGGCGGACCTAATGGTTGTTCCTCACTCGGCGTTGCCGTACCTGTTGATGTGGCGGACCTAATGGTTGTTCGTCACTGAGCGTCCCCGTACCTGTGACCGTGGCGGATTTCTTATTGGATTATCACGTCCACTTCTGTACTCTACGTTCACATTTCCTTCACCACCAAATCCAATCATCACTTCATCCATCTGAAAAATCCAAAGCAAAAGGAGAAGCTAAATCGATAATTGTCCATGCTACTTTATACTTCAGACTGACCTACACCTCGACTGCCCTCCTCTACGCATTAATTTTGGGTTCTTATCATATGTATTTTTTTATTATTAGATTCTATATAAAATAATTGATATTTTATACAGTTTCACATTTTTTAATGTTTTTTAAGCTTGAGATAAGTTCGAATATTTAAAAAACCATAAAAATTGAAAATTAAACCATTTTTATCCATAAAATATTAAAAAGCAAGTTATTTGACATAAAATCCAATGATATAAGGAAATGTACGTCCCTTCACTGTGCGTGGCAGTGGCACTACCCGTGGCGGACCTAATGGTTGTTCCTCACTGGGCGTTGCCGTACCTGTGACCGTGGCACACCTAATGGTTGTCTCGTCACTGGGCGTCCTGTCGCTTGTTGCCGTGGCGGACCTAATGGTTGTTCCGTCACTGAGCGTCCCCGTACCTGTGACCGTCAAGGTGGAAGGAATGTTAGTGGCAGCAGTAACCTTGATAGCTCAAGGAGACTGAACCAAGGAATGAGGAATCCACGATCAACTTGGTGGCCATTTTGATCTTCCTGTTCAAGCACCGGTCATTATGGTGAGACCTGTGTGTAAACAGCTCTTCTACAAATCTTGGCCACAATAATCGGACGGGTCGTAGAAGATTGTCGTTTGATAACCAATATGCCTCAAGACAAGTCTACCTGTCAATAATGTTCTTGATGAATGATATGGAAAATGACTTGAAACACTGGTTTTAACTTGAGAATCTTGTTGGAGAATTCTTGTTACTATTTATTTAATCATTTCTAGAGTATGAATGTGTGAGACAACCCCCTAAAACTCAACTTATCTAATTGTTTTTAAAGAAAATTAAAGAAGAATGACAGAAAGAAAATTAATCGGGTGCATTTTACTTCCTGCCCACTATATTCCATTGAAAGTCATAATCCTTTTTCTTAATCAGCGTGGTACTACTATTGGGTTATACTTCAAACTAATTAATCGTACTTTTGTGAACAAATATTGAAACTCGTTGGAGAGATTATTTTTTTAAATATATATATATGTGTGTAGGAAAACCATAACCACCAATCTAATGTCAGAAACGGACCTCACCCTGTCGTAATGGGCATCACTCATAAACCCCTGAGTCCGAATTAGTCGGTTGCCTTAAGGCGTCGGATTACCGGACGGTGGATCCAAAAAAAAAATGTCAGAAACGGATCTACTGTTGCAAAAATGGTAATTTTTTATTTAAAAAAGAACGTGAAGTGAAATGGGGGGATGAAATTAAATGAATGTTTGAAAATCATGTTTTGTGTGATTAAAATGGAATAGAATAATAGAATTTTCGTTTGGATGGTCATAATAAATCCTAATCAGAAAAGTGTTGATGAGAATGGGAGAGGGCAATTTGGATGCTTTGATCATTAGTTTTCAGATGAGCCTTGCATTTGTTCCTGTTCATTTTCCTCAATCGAAAAGCAAGAACCCAAATAAGTCCATACCTCTTCAACTATATATATGTTTTGGGGAATTCATTAATGAAAAAAAATCCAAAGATTGGTAAAATTATCATCAGATCCCAACAGTAGCTGGTCCGGTTGTTATTGATTGTTTGTGAGTTTGTTAATGACAACCGGACCGGCTACTGTCATGATCTAATGATAATTTTACCAATCTTTATGACCTTTTATTTATTAATTCTTTTATTTTAAATTTGATAGTAAATTTCCCTATCTTTTATAGGATATGCTTCATGCCAACCAAAAGCAAATACCATTGTTTAACATGGGTTATATATAGTTGCAATGAAATAAAATAATAACGAAAAATGTGACTTTTTATGAATATTGTTAATATGCTGAAGCTAAAAATACATTTTTTTTATATGACTGGGAATTGTAATTAAATTTTTGCAAGACATTTCAGCTATGATTAAACAGAAAAGGGGCCTTGATTAACGGAGATCATTAATAGTCCCGATAAGGTTGTTAACAGTCCAATAAGGTTAATTAAATCAAAAGTTGTCAAGCTGTGCTACCTCTGCTCTACGGCATAGGGCACACTTTTGAAAATGATATCTTTAAGGAAATTATTTTTTTTTAAAATAAAACATGACCTAATTTGGTATGTATCAAGGTACAGGAAACTAGACCGGTGATAGAACCGGATAAGGTAATGGGTTAAGGATCAGTGGGTCAAACCGGAATCAAACCAGGGATCAAACCGGCGAGGAATACAAAATTAAAAAAATAAATATTATCACACATTGACACAATTAATCTATTCAAAATTGAAAATCCTAAAAACTAATCAGTAAATTCTATTATTAATAAAGTAACAATTATTAAACTAATCATGTATTTGTATGTTATATATTCTCTGACATTATTTATAATTTTAAAATAGACATCCTTACAAAATATCAAAATATATATGATAATGGGTTCTGTTTTTTATTTTTTAACTTTCAAATTTGAAATTTTAAAATAATTAATCATTTTTAAAACTAATTAAAAAGAATATGAGTATATGCAAACGCGACAATAGGTCTATGTGAGAAGGAATTCTGCTTTTTTAATTTTTTTAAATTTCAAATTAACAAATTATTATTTTATTTTTAAAGAAAAATTAAAAAAAAAAAGAAAAAAGATCAACCGGTTCAACCCACTCACCCGGTCGGGTTCACCGGTTTCCGGTACCGACATCATATTTGCTTCCATTGATGCCCCCAGTTGCGCCGGTACCGACCATCATAACCAGTACTGCTATAACCAATATTGATATAGTCCAAGTGCCCATAACCATGGAGATATCTATCTTCTGCAACAGGTCGTCTTCTTCTTCTTAATGTCTCAAGTGTGCGAATTTTTTCATTCAATGCCTCCACTTGAAGTTCATGGGCTTTTGTCATCTCAGACATCACAGACTCGTAATGAGCCACCAATTGATCTCTAGACGAGTTATTTGGCTTCTCATGCCCGCTTCCGTACTCCTCTTCTTTCCCATTTCCTTCACCATGTGAAGCCGATCCCTCATTCCCTTCCGCATTCTGAAAATTCCAAAAGCAAAAGGAGAAGCTAAATCAATGATTGTCCATGTTACTTTATAGTTCAGACTGACCTACACCTCAACTGCCCTCTGCTACGCATTAATTTTGGGTTCTTATCATATGTATTTTTTTATATTTTTTATTATTAGATTCTATATAAAATAATTGATATTTTATAAGTAAAAAAATATTACAGTTTCACATTTTTTTTATGTTTTTTAAGCTTGGGATAAGTTTGAATATTTGATAACCAAAAAAATTGAAAATTAAACCATTTTTATCCATATAATATTAAAAAGCAAGTTATTTGCATTGAAAGAAAAACCGGTTCAGACCGGCCGGTCCGACCGGTGAACCGACGGATTGGCCGGTCCGAACCATAATTAACCCCGGTCAACGGGTTGACTCGGCGTTGACCGAGTCAACCCAGCCGGGTTGACTTGAACTCGCCCAACCCGCCAAGTTGGGCGGGTTAAATTTTTTTTTTTGGGCCAGGACCCAAAACGGCGCCGTTTTGGGACCTGGCCACAAAAACAAAAGCTCCGATTTCTCATTTCTTCATCGCGAATCGTCTTCTGCAGCAAACCAAAACC
>JANTPZ010036341.1:0-13294 GCA_025593235.1 Vachellia pachyceras
CTACTTTACTAGGACCCAGAAGAAGCTACAAAATTCCCATCCTTATCACGGTTGCGGCTGCTAAGAGAAAAATTTAAACCCGTGACCATTCAGATGGTTGATGGGATTGTTGGTCATAATCTAACGTATGAATTTGCTATTGACAAGAATGATGTGAAAGAATTTCTATCTCTGGAGGACCTCGATATAGCATGGCTTCAGTTTGCAATCATGTAAATTTTTTATATTCCTATGAAATTAAGGAGCTAATGGATCGGGAATGGCAAACTCAACTGCAGCTCATGAGAAGAGATGAGAACATTCGTGTGGATTTCTTTGCCAAACACGCTATGTCGCTGCCTTTCGGGCTTCAACTCTTCCCTGGTGGTTTGGCAATTAGCATGCTAGGTTCTAATGGAATTACGTAGCGTGTTTTTGTCTTCTGTAGTTACTCTCTTGACTTCCTATTTTATCAAAAAAAAAGGTATCTTTATCATTTCTAATAATAATAATAATAATAATAATTTTTTGTACTTATTTTGTATATTTCTGTAATAACTATAATAATAAATGTTTATTCTATTTAATATTTTAAATCAATGACATTAAATTCATTTACTCTAAATTCATTTTACATATTTTGTTAATAAGAGTAATATGATTATTTTACACAATTTTTTTACATATTTATTTTATAATTTTTTTAAATCCAAACCGGCCCTTTCTCTTCACAAGGCCGTTGGGAATGAAAGGACAAGATACAAATAGAACCAAAACCTGTCGAGGGGAGACAACAAGTAAAGCCATTAAAGTGGTGACGTCATCCTTAGGTAATTTTATCATTAAATTAAGTTAGGGCCATTACTACTTTTATCAGTGAAGGAATTTCCTTAGAACTGTATTCAAAGCGTCTGACTAATCGAAGCATTCCAAAGTCAACCATACGAATAAAGACCTACCAGGTGACACGGCTTTGTTTTTTTTTCTTTGCCAAAAAAAAAAAAGAATCTTTTGCTATCTGTACATAAGCCTGACAACAGGCTAATTCCGAATGAGGAGGAAGTACCAATTGCGGACTTCCTTAATTAACAGAGAATATGAAGGCAGATACGGCACGAAGATGGCTCAAGCGTCTAATACTGTTTATGGCGAAGCTAGTGAACTCAATGTTGCAGCAGCGGTGGTGGTGGTGGTTGCCGCCACCGTCATCGTCGAATGGTCGGAACTGGAGCTTAGCAATGGAAGCAGCAAATAACAATACCACTCCATGTCATACACTGCTGCTCATGATGATGAGGTCTTTTTCAATGTTCCCTTTATTCATATTTCAGTATACATACATTCCCTTTTTGTATGCATCACAATTTTTTCTTTTTTAATGAAAACTGAATCCATTAATGATGATAGCTTCGAACACTATCCTCCCTGTTGTGCATGTTGATGAATGATGATAGCTACGAAAGTTTGCTTTGATATTATCTGAGAACTTAATTAGCCCAAAAAAAATAGCATAAACTAATTTATTGCTATGTAAATGGTTGATCAAGGCTCGTCATTTCTTGTGAAACTGCATCCTATTATTATTCTCAATAATATCTCTAAAGACTGTGAATTATCATAAGCCCAACATAATTGACTTAACATCTTAGAGCTTGTATGGATGTCATTCATGAAATCTAGATTTGGTTTTAAAACTTAGGTCTTACTCCAAAACTTAGGTTTTGTCTAAGAATTCACATTTTTCAGAAAAGCTATTTTGGATAGAAAATCTGAGTTTGAAACTTAAGTTCTAAAAAGATATTTTTTTTGTCAAATCACACCCTCGTTCCTAATAAATTTTCTCTTTCTTACTTTTTCTTTCTTTCTTTTTCTTCTTTCATACCTACTTTTTGCCTCAAACTCCGCTAAAGCCAATGGCTTCGTTTGGCAAAGCTTATCAAAAGCCCAAAAACACGTTCAACAGTGTTTTTCCGCAAAACGAGATAATCTCCTTCACATATGTACTTCGGCTTACGTAAAAGTACTTGTTCACCGCTTTTCCAAACGAGCCCAATAACTTCCCCAACACAATAATTTAAAACCTAGTTTTTCCTTTGAAATCAGTAAAAGCTATTCTTTATAATCTATTATCTAAAACCTAGGTTTTACCTCAGAATCTGTAAAGCTATTCTGAAAAGAACTCTAAATAAGCACTTTGTCTGAAAATATAGAAGAGAATATCCGTATAGCCTTTTTACAAGTTAGGGCCATGCAAATTTCCAATCAATTCTGGTGTTTTCCTGGGAACAATCATCACGCTAGTAGAAAATTGATTATTATTTAGACCGTTTCTTTTATATGATTTTTAAAGGATAAAGTCTAATTAAAAAGTGTAACCAATGATATTTTATAAATATAAATATATATATATATATATTAGACTATATTAAGATGTACGATTTAAAAAAAAAAGTCTTTTATACTGTATATAAATAAACGCGATCTAAAATAAAATGATTTTGTACCACATATAAAAGATAGGATCTAAAAGAATAATATTAGATATCGGACCTCCTATATATAGTCTAAAAATACAATTGAAAGTTTAAAAATTTTAATTCTGTTATGCATTACCTTCGTGGATGCGGTTTAAATGCTCCCAGATTCTCTCTAATTACCTTAGTGGATGCGGTTTAAAAGCTCCCAGATACTCTTTCACTCGAGCTCCTTTGTTCTTTCTTCTTCCCTCAACAAGCGACCTGCCCAAACGACTTCCTTCTTCTTCCCTCACTTAGATCTCTAGATCGACCGGCCACTATCTCGCACACAACCCCGATTCCTGCGACTTCCATCTCTGTTCCTTCTACTCCGACGACGGTGTCTGTTCTTACTCTCGCGCGTCTTCGTGCTCCAAGCTCCCCATAGTCGTCGCCACCGTCATGAGCTGGAGGAAGCCCAGATCTGTGTGGCGACGTCGTGAGCTTGAGGAGCCTGGATCTGCTTCCACTGACGTCGATCTGCGTCCATCCTATGTCGCGCCGACGTCGAGAGCTTGATATGCACTCCAGATGACCCATAAGCTCACTAGTGGATGCCCTCAGTTGATGATGCTACTACAAAATCAAATGGCCTAATTAAAAAAACTATAAAAACTTGATTAAAAACTAGTTTAAATTATAAGGATGTACATTTTAACTATCATATATGTATGTACATATGTATGTGTTTGTATATTAAGTTTGCGTTTTTATAGTTTAAATTAAAATTTTAATCAAAGGCATATAACCTGATGTGGGTTTCAATTCATGGAGCGATTTTGTTGTGTGCAGCACTCAGAATAGAAGGAACAGTCATGCCGAAGATGGCTTCTATTCAGAAAGACGAGTTCCTTACGCTTTGTTCTTGTTCAATGTCTATATCTCCAATTTCCCACAGGAATCCTTTTCCCTGGGCTTGATCTTCGCCCCTTTGCTTCCAACTTTACTCAGCTTCCTTCAAAGCTCAGGGACAAGTCCCTCACTGTTAGAGCTTCATCCTCTACGTTTCATGGTTTCTGTGGCATGTTCAGTCTCATACTACTTGACTCTACCAGCTAAGTTCATGTTCCCTGGTTTTGCTTCTCAGCTTGAGGTGCTCATGTCAGCGTTTGGCTCTTTGGCTGTTGCCATTTTGGTATCTTTGATTCTGCATCTGCCATGGTGATCCATCTTTATTATTCTATCATTCATTGGGGGCTTCTTTAAGCTGCTCAATAAACTTCACGCAACATATGCCTATATACGTCGACCCCAGCCCAGAATGATGCAACCACTCCTACCAATGTATAATGTTATATTCAATCACTAGAGGAAAATATTAATTTAGAAGATAACTAGTCAATTACATTTGGGTATGCGCATGGACCTTTTCTTATGTATTCCAATGATATCTTGTATGTCTTATAATAGCTGTAATCCAGCTGTTATTATAATGGAAAATGTGTCCAACACTCTTTTTTTTAATTCTAAAACTAAGTTTTTCCATCCATGTATAGTTCAATTCTAGTCTCATTTTTCTTTATTTGAAGTTTTGACGCCATTCCTTTTTCGCATTACCCCCAAACATATCATGCATTTGGTTTTCAAAGAGCTTCAGCTGGCTTTGTCACCTTTATTATGAACAACCGTTGACATAGATTAGTTTTGATGGTGTCAAATATAATGGAGCAAAAAGTTTTCATAATGCATATTGATTCATATAAAAAAGTTTTCAGAATGCATATTGATTCATATCAAAAGGTTTTATAATGCATATTGATTTTCTACTATCTGGGCATTCTTTTTAATTAGAGGATGATGTGGTTAAATGACTCAATTTGAGTGTTAAAATGTTTTCATTGAGTTACCATTCATCTAAGCTTTGTTTGAATGCTCAACTATTTCTTGAAAATGAAAATAGAGTTTAATGAGTTCTGGAGCTTCCTGAAGCAAATCGTGAAGTTAAAACTTTGCAGGATTTGGAATCTGGTTTGATGTTTGTGAAACTGTGTTGAATTTGTCAAAAGAGTTTGAAACTCGAGTCACAGTTTTTGCAAACTCAAGTTCTATAATTATTTTTTAAAATTGGATATTGAAACTGGAAGTCTTGAAAAGAAGTATTGTGATCAAGTTCAAAATCTCGAGTTCCAGTTTTTCAGAACTTGAAGTTCCATAACGTGCATACAGAACTGGAAGTCAAAACTTGAGGTTCCAACTTCAAGTTTTCTCATCACGTTATAAAACTCGAATTCCAGTTTTTCAAAACTTGAAGTTCCATAACGTGCGTACAGAACTGGAAGTCAAAACTTGAGGTTCCAACTTCAAGTTTTCTCATCATGTTATAGAACTCGAGTTTTAGTTTTTCAGAACTGGAAGTTTCACAACTATATCACAGAACATGAAGTCAAAACTTGAGGTTTCAACTTCGAGTTTTGGCATCACGTTATAAAACTCGAATTTCAGGTTTTTCAAGACTCGAGTTCTACAACTACTTCACAAAACTTGAATTGAAAACTGGAAGTTTTAACTTAGAGTTTCACAGAACTCGAGTCCTGATTTTTTCAAACTTGAGTTCCATGCTTTGCGAAATTTTGATTAGTGCAAGAACTTGATATTCAAACTCAAGTCTCAAATGAAAGTTTTCCAAAACTCGAGTTATGTTTATCAGAACTCGAAGTTTTACAACTGAGCTGTTATTTCCTATGAGATAGAACTCGAGTCATGGAGTTTTGCAAACTCGAGTTTACATTTCTTCTGACATGGCCTCTGATACAGCTAGACATAGCATCTACCAGAGCTTTCTGTTTTTGTGCTTGCACATTTTGAAATTTACATGCTCTCATAAATGCATTTTAATTGACCTATTAAACAGGTATGAGCTTAACAAAAAATGTCTCTACCACTCAGCATTAACAGTCATTAGTGCAATCTTCGTCGTCGACAGATGAAATGCGCATTAATGACAGAATGACGAAAGTGAAAGTTGTGAGTAATGGATACAAATCACACTCTAACGGCTAATCAAACTCTGAGCAACGGCTAGCAGTTGAAGTCTGGGCTATAAATGAAAAGTATTCAAGCCAGAGAACAAGAGCGAAAACGGAGAATATGGAGTCAGTGAACGTAAAACAAAGCACATCTTTAGGACTCTAATATTTTCTTCTCTGAGAAGCTTCGATGTTTATTTATCCACTCTTTGAGAGAGTAGTTTATTCATTCATCCAAACTCAATGTATTTCCTTGAGAAAATCAAGATTGGGATCTTGAGATTGTTGGGTTGAGTTTGAGTTTAGAAAACAGAGCATGTTGGTCTCTATGCAATTTGTGAGGGGAAGTGATTGTAAACGTTTCTCAAGCACCTGTGTTGCTAACTTTAGCGGGTTCATAAATGATTGGAAACATTTATGGGGTTTTTCAAGTACTCACTGTGACAAACTTGAAATGGGATTCACAAGTATCTTTGTTGACATTGTGATTGTAATGGTTTTCCAAGTACCTGGTTAAACTTATATAGTATAGTGGATTAAAAATCTCAGAGGTGTTCTGGGGACTGGATGTAGGTCAAAGAGGGCCGAACTAGGATAAATTACCGTGTGCTTATCCTTCTTTAATCCTCATCAAAGTATATTGTTTTTCACGTATACAATCTGTTTTCATACTCCAGTCTTTGATTAATTCGTGGTCTGATTTTGTGTTCAACTGAATCTTGAAAAGAAAATTTTTGAAGACACCCAATTCAGCCCCTCTTGGGTGCCAGCCACTCTAAAAACAACGACGAAACTATCCCCAATCTTTGTACAGCCAGATTTGGGTTGTGTCCTTCTTATTGATGAGCGGTCTCTTCAATAGCAAAAAGTTCATAATTCTTGTGTTAATTTCTTATATTTTTGGTTAATTTTGTTCATATTGTTGATGACGTTCGTCCTTATTGGTTTCTTCTGTATTTTTAAATAGTGTGTTTCTTGTAAATATTAGGCGCTGTGAGCAAAAACTGATACTGGAAAGGGCCCTGCCTATGCAATAAGGATATTGAAGCTGATGGTATTATGTGTGAAGCTATAAACTATCAAGGTTTGTCCAGGTATTATTACTCCTATCTTTCAAAGATATCATAGTTTCATTGATGTGCCTTTATTTTCCTCTTCTTCTTTTACCATTGAGTTGAAATGCTTCCAGCTGACCCATTACTCATCATTTCCTCATTTCCCTGCACAATGATCTTTAATTTGTGCTCTGAACTGTTTCAGTTGGTTTGGTTTTTTTCCCTAAAACCAAATCATTTCTCGCTGTCACTGTAAGTCCCTCATTTCAATGTTCCAAGGCTATGGCTTCATTTCCTTACTATGTAGATTAACTCCTCACATGGTGAGCTAAAGTGAATTCCCCATTAAGAGAGTTACCCATATTTAGTGTTAGAAATACCTCAAACATGAATGCATAAGGTGACTCCATATATATAACACAAATCCAAAAGTCAAAACACCATGAATAGTTAAACAAAGTGGGCTCCGAGTTTGTTGGTGGGCTACGAGCCTTCTTGCCAACTGTTATATTTCCATGTTGCCGTGAACCTAAACCTACATTAAAATTTTCAAACCCACGATTTTAAGTAAGCTTGTAACGATGATGTAAATTCAGATTGTGAACTTGGATCGTAGTGTGTGTATATAAAAAATGTCAATAATTTTATTTAAATATATTTTAATTCTGAATAATTGAAATTACATTAATCACCATTCGTAACTTTTCATACTCAATATATAAGCCACTGATATGACTAAATTGAAAATGCTACATTGAATTTAAGAGTAAGTTGATATGATTTTGTAAATTAGAAACGTAAAATCGATAAACTTACTGTATGAAATCACAATTTCGTAAGTTGTATGAAATTGTAAATTCAATCAAGTTTACAGTCAGCATGAGTCTAAAAAATAAGTGGCAATTTTGTAAGATGGAAACATAAAAATATTAAACTTGGAGAGTCATCTCACGAGTTTGATAACAATAACCATTAGGATTATCAACCAATATATTGAATTTTATTGAACACTATTTAAATGCATACAATAGTCACTAACTAAAACTAACATTACAATAAACTTTAAAAGAAAATTTCGATCCCATAAGCTAATATCATAAGTTAACAAGCGTAGTTAAAGCAAACATTCTAACTTCTTGAGCAAGTTTATGCAATACAAGGACAACCTTAAGTTGTCTTAGATAAAATCAATGCCTACATGGCTGTAGGATCCTCGTTATCGATAGCCTGCAAGTTTAAATCCACTACTAGAAAAATAGAATTAGCGATGGAATTAGCGACGAAAAAATCAGGTTTAACGACAGAAAAATCAGAATTAGCTACGAATTTTTTCCCTCGCTAAATTCATCGCTAAAACGAGGGTCGCTAAATTTAGCGACGGACTTTTTAGCGACGAAATTAGCGATAGACAGTTTCCCTCACTAATTAGCGACGGAATTTTTTGTTGCTAAATCCATCACTAATTTAGCAACGGAATTAGCGATTGACAGTTTCCCTCGCTAATTAGCGACGGAATTTTCCGTCGCTAAATCCAGGTATTAGGTCCTACGAGCAAAAATTGATGCTGGAAGGGGCCCTGCCTATGCTATAAGGATATTGAAGCTGATGGTATTATGTGTGAAGTTATAAACTATCAAGGTTTGTCCAGGTATTATTACTCCTCTCTTTCAAAGATATCATAGTTTCATTGATGTGGCTCTTATTTTCTTCTTCTTCTTTTACCATTGAGTTGGAGTGCTCCCAATTGACCCATTACTCATCACTACTTCCCCGCTTCCATGCACCATGGTCTTTAATTTGTGCTCTGAACTGTTTCAGTTGGTTTGGTTTTTTTCCCTAAAGCCAAATTATTTCTCGCTGTCACTGTAATTCCTTCATTTCAATGTTCCAAGACTATGGCTTCATTTACTGATCTCTAATGTAAACAAAGTTTTTGTGGTTGTTTCCTTGCTATGTTCCCCCCTCTATACTTCTCTTCCCATCCCTTTATAAGTGTATGGGGCTGCGATGAAGGTTTTGGACTGTGCAGGGATCCATGTCTGCAGATGGGGAAAACGCTTCCCATCGTGAAACGGAAGAATGAATGGCACCATTATGGGTCATGAAAAATCAGTTTCAGTTTCAAGAATAATGCTCTGTTAGTGTCTGAAACTTATGTAATCTCTCTTTAAGAGTTATTATTTCATTGTCTAGTCCTCCCCCAATATAAATAAGAGGCCATTGCGTTGTTATGAGGCAGAGAAGAATTTAGAAGCTTGAGAGCATTTACAGAGTTCCAATGTGAGCTTAGTACCACAATGGCTTGGCAACACAATGGGAATGGGAAGTACTTAGCTTAATAATATAGTTTTGATGTTTATGTTTACAAAGTTGCTTCTGTTTTTGAGTTTTGCCTTTTTGCTTAGCAATCTATTTTCCTGGTTGTGATTTTGAAAATAGCTTTTCTTGGGTTATGGTCCCCGTTTTATCTATGAATTCCTCTCCATATATATATTGATGCTGTAGAAATGGGAAATCAGGCTTCGTCTTGCAATGGTTGGACAAGGGTCAGTCTTCAAAAGCGTTCTGGTTATGGTTCTGACAGAGGATTATGCATATTTTTCTGGTTTTATAATTTGGCCTACTATTTGCATCTATAAATACTGAAACATGGTCTATTGGAAAAATTTATAATTGGTTCCTAATAACTTTTTATTCTTTCTTCTATAAATAATAAATTAATAAAATAATATTATGCTGATATTCTTTTAAAAGATTTATTGAACATGTATTATTTATTTTGAAATTATAAGTTTTTATAATTATAAAATTGAAAATATTAAGAAATGATTATATTAATTATTTTATGAAATTATATTATTATTTATTTAAAATATAATTAATTTTAAAGAAGAAAATAATAAATAAAATTTTAAAAAACTACAATGATCTAATTAAAAATAGATGAAACTAAAGGATGTGATTAAAAGGGATGCAAAACTAGAATGACTTGAAAAGATAAAAAATATTATAGAGATCTAATTAAAATTCTGATGAAACTATAATAATCTAAAATCAATTATCCTTTTATTTTATTTTTTTGGACAAAAGAAGTCACCGGATCTTATGAAGTTGGCCGTTGGTTTTGCAATAAAAAAAAAAAAGAAGAGAAAAATGCAAATGAGTATGTCTGGCATGCATGTGAACTTCCACTGTAGCCAAGTCTCCAACATAAGTATTTAAGTGACTAATTGCACATTTGAATTCATAGCAAAAACTACTTTTTTTACATGATTTATGGGGTAAACATCTAAGTAGAACTTTATCTCATTTACTTGAAATTTCTTTTATAATGTGAAAGCTCTGTACCGTTGTGGTCTTATCCAACACGGTCCTAGTTAGCCTGATCCCAATAAATCCTTTAAAATTAAAAGAAACTGTGGGCACATGTAAAATAGTTTTCCCATAATTTGAATGACCATAGAAGGATCTGTCCAAGGAATAGTGTAGAAGTGAATCGTTTCAATGGTTAGGCCACAAAAAAAAAATAAAAAGAATGGTTTCAATTAGTCTCACTTCATCTAATCAAATAACCAAATTCCAAGTTCAAAAGTATCTTTTCTCAACGTCGCAGAAATAATTTCAAGGTAAAAAAGATATCCAGATATATAATTGATGCCATCCATGGCCCCCCACCACCAAGATAATATACATAAATGACACTCCTTAATCCAAGTTCATAAGGAGACCCTCTTCTTAATTAAGAGAGAATATGAAAGTAGAGATGTTACATTTACCCGTTACATTCCACTTGTTTTTTTCTATGCATTTTCATGTTTCAAAACTGTTCTATATTAGCTGAATTGAGTCGGACAAAATTAAATGATTATACCACTTAGTCCAATTTGGTTAGGATGATTTTTTTAATTCTATAATGTTGATGATGTTCACTTCATTGTTGCTGAATGCTAAAATATTCTTATGGGCTTATAATTAAATTTTAATGTTTTAGGATGAGTTTCATGTTACTATAGGTATTTTTATTGTCTTAATTGTCATCCGGTGAAAATCTTACCTCCCATAAAGAGGTAAAAACAAATTGAGGTCTCAGACTATCTAAACTAAACTAATATAGTATAACCTAATCTCATATAGAAATAGGATCACATACTAACTTATTCAGTCATATGTCTTTTCCAGATTGCCCCTTGGGTTGCTGACTAACCCACTATGATCAAGTCCATGCACAAACCTATACTACTCAAGTGATTTGATTTGAATCATGAGTTATTTTCAACATTTCTATTTAAAATCTAATAAGATTTTCAATTTCTCATATTAAATATAAATAATTTGCTCATATTTTTGTTGTTGTTGTATTGTGTAATTGCCTTGTTCGACTCTTGTTTGAACAGGTGAAAGCATGGTACGAACCAACATTTAGCATGGGATTGGGGTAAATGGGGAAGCCCACAAGAAAAATCAAAGGTTAAGTGATATTCATTATCATAAAGTATTTTTCAATCAGTATTTAATGTTCTAAAATCAGGCGCTTATTATTATTAAGAAAACATTTTGAGAAAAAAAGTATACTAAGAATTAATTTAAGATACTAAATGTTACCAATAAAATATTCTATGATACTAATTGCAGCAAATATTATAATGAATCACATTTCTGGAGTGAGTGGCATATTTAAATTCAGATTATGATGAATGCGCATTTTCATCTCTACATATATGTAGAAACCAGGGCAGCCTAAAAATAATATAATTTAATTACTGATGGTTTATTTCGTAATTGTAATTTATTTTATTGACATTATTTTCTTAAATTATCCCAAGACTTTTTAATTAAAGATGGATAAAATTTATTTTATTTCGTAATTGTTTGGCTCTCTGGCTGTTGCCACTTTGATGATATCTTCTTTTTTTTTCATCAAGAAAGGTAAGCAAAGCTTGAGAGGGGATTACAAGAAGAGATGAGGGCTAATCCCTCCAACAGTCACCTTATCAAGAAGGATATAATCTCTACAGCTTAAAGGAACATATGGGAGAATACAAAAGGTTGATCTCCCTGCATGAGCTTCACGTGCTAAGACATCCGCACACCTCAATATCTCTCTATTACTTTGGTGCAACTCAACATTTCAATTTCCATATAACATATGACGGTTAGCTTCAATCTCACGACGAAGGTGATGATTTTGTCCACTATCTCTCAACAAGGTATTAACCGCTTCTAAGGAATCAGAGAAAATATGAATGTCCATAAACTGCAGATTCTTGCAGAGTTCCAAACCCTGTTTGGATAGCTAAAATCTCTGCCCCTGTGATCGTGACATTTCCAATTTTCCTCTGAAACCCTATAATCCAATCCCCTCGATCATCTCTGATAAGCCCACCACACACGACTTGATCTGGTGCATGAACTGAGGCATCAACGTCCAATCTGACTGAACCACTAGGCGGTGGTTTCCAGTAAGTGTCCACCACACGCGACTTTGATGATATCTTTGATTCTGCATCTGCCATGGTGGTCCATTTAAGTTTACTCAATAAGCTTTATACAACATATGCCAATATCCGTCATTCCCAGACAAGATTGATGCAACCCAAAAAGTCATATCAGGTGGCTTTGTCCCCTTCCTTATCAACAACAATGTACTCGTATGAAAAAGTTTATTTATTTTCAAAAAGTACGTTCAACAATATTTTTCCGTAAAACGAAATAATCTCCTCCACATATTTATCTTAAATTGTATAAAAGTACTTTTCAACTTCATTCCTAGACGGACACAATGAAAACAATCTCCATTCTTTGGCACAGCCAGATGTGGCATTTTTTGACTGTCATTTTCATATCTTAGCTAAGCTTTCCCTGCAATGCCTGTGAGGTTAACATCTCCACAGTTTCATTTGGTTTGCGATCATTTTCTCTTTACACCTGGTACACCTAATGGACCACAAGATGAATTACACATCTAGTTGGGCTTGAGAATTCTTTATCCATGTTATTGTTGCAAAATCATATTTGTTCTTTATCCATTAATCCAAATCCCCCTTCAAAAAAAACAACAAAAGAAAACGTTGAGCTGACAGAGTTGGCCCAACTGAGTCCAACAAACTGATGAATTATTTTTTTGGGTGTAATACTTTTTTTTTGATACAGTTTTGGGTGTAATACTAAAATGACGAATTTTGCTCATAATTGTTCGAGTCAACTCATTGGTGGGCTAGCTGAACATAATTTATCCCACTTTATAAGAGTTTGGATTTCTTTTTGACCAAAACAAAATGAACAATTAATCAAGTTGATTGAAAGAATCATAATATCCAATTAATATCATTGATAAGTTTGTTGAATGAAGATTAATTCTCAAAAAAATTAGTATTTTATTTCGTTAGAAAAAGCATAATAATCTATTCTATCAAGTTTATTGACAAAAAAAATTCAAAATATTTTTTCAATTATCATTGCAACTTAATCTCAAATTTGTACTTGACAATGAATTTTTTTTGTCGTCCTACACCCAAAACACACGACATGTTTGACCAAAAGGCTGTATAACCTAGTACATGCTAGCTCCATTTCTAATGAAATTTTAGCTTTTTTTCGTTATATACGATTCCTGTTGGTGACGAAGGAGAAAGGCTGGGGTTAGACTCACTAGGGGTGCTCTCGGGACGGGACGGGATCGGGAAATACCAATCCCGATCCCGATCCCGAAAAGGGTTCGGGATCAATTTTTGATCCCGATCCCGATCCCGATCCCGATTTTTCCCGAAATTTCGGGATC
>JANTPZ010036342.1:0-10943 GCA_025593235.1 Vachellia pachyceras
CTACATATAATAACAACATGACAAAGTTATCATCAAACCGCTTAACGTAGACGCAGTGGTCTTCTTCAATCATCTTAAAATCATATGAGGTTATCGCCTTGTGAAACCTCAAATACCACTGTCTGGATGATTGTTTCAATCCATAAATGGACCTTCTGAGCTTACAAACTTTGCTCTCTGAACCTTTCCTTACGAAACCTATCGGTTGTTCCATATAGATTTCTTCATCCAGGTCTCCGTTTAGAAACGCAATTTTCACATCCATTTGATGTAACTCCAGATCTAAACTGCTTACTATTGCCAAAATTAACCTTATTGAATTAAAGTGTACAACAGGCGAGAAGGTGTTGTCGTAATTGATACCTTCCTGTTGTGTGTACACCTTCGCTACCAGACGTGCTTTGTACTTGTCAATTGATCCATCCGCTTTTCTTTTTATTTTGAGAACCCACTTGTTCCCAATGGCCTTTCGACCTTTTGGTAGATCAATGAGTTCCCAGACTTGATTCTTTCTCATTGAATCAATCTCTTCTTCCATTGCTGTATTCCATTCATTCTTGGCAGGGCATGACACGGCTTCGTGTACAGAATGTGACTCATCATCTTCATCAGGGGTGACCATGAGTGCTTCCCCCTCTATTAGGAAGCGCTTCCTGGGTACATTTCTCCTGTCACTCCTTCTTGCAGAAACCTCTTGTCTCTTTCGTTCCTTTTGTGTTGTTCTTGGTAAAGACCTTTCTGAGCCTTCTGATCTCCCACTCAGATCGATATATTGAGACAACTAGGGATCATTAGATCGATCTGCACTATCTTGTTCTTCTCTCTCAGAAAGAGATACTGTTCTTTTGAGTATCTTATAAAGATACATTTCTTTCCTCTTGAACCTAATCTCCCATGCCTGTGGGAATCATCGTGAACGTATGCAGCCGACCCCCAGGGTCTTAAGATATTTAAATCGGGCTTGCGTTTCGTCCACAATTCATAGGGTGTGAAACTGACTGCTTTTGAGGGTATACGATTAAGTATAAAGGCCACTGTTAATAAAGCATCACCCTAATATGAAATAGGTAAGCTTGCTTGAGCCATCATCGACCTAACCATGTATAGAAGATTTCTATTTCTTCTTTTTGACACACCATTTTGTTGTGGGGTGCCAGGGATAGTTAGCTATCTAATTATCCCTTTTTCTTCACGGAGCTGTTTAAACTTATCGGATAAGTATTCACGACCTTGGTCAGTACGCAATACTTTAATTTTACGTTCTATTTAATTCTCTACTTTGTTCATATATTGTCTAAAACACTCCAGTGCTTCAAACTTTTGTGAAATCAAATAGACGTGATCATATCGTGAAAAGTCATCATTAAAAGTAATCAAATACCAAGCTCCATGCCTTTCCCTCACATTCATGGGACCGCATATATCAGAGTGGACTAAGTCTAATGGACTTTTAGCTCTAGTTCCTGTACCGAAAGGTTTTCTAGTTGCTTTACCAGCTAAGCAATTTTCACATAAAGACATTTCCATGTTTGGAACTTCACCTAGTAAACCTTTCTTTGCCAGTTTTATCATTCGATTCTGTTTTATGTGCCCTGATCTAGCATGCCACACATTCATATCAACAGTTGTATTTGAAGAACTAACGAAACAGTCATGCAAATTAAAATCACCAATAACATCCATTATAAAGAATTTTCCTGAAAGGAAAGCCAAACCATAAAGGGTCCTATTGCTAAAATGTCTGCAAATTTACCATGAAAATTCACGTCAAACCCATAATTTAAAAAACACAGTACAGAAACTAAATTCTGTCGGATGTCCGGTGTATGAAGCACATCGTGCAAGATTAAGGTCTTTCCACCACGCATAGCTAGTCTACATGTGCCTATGCCTTTGACCTCGATCCTTGCATTATTGCCAACATAAAGCCATTTGCAATGATGTGGCAACCGACGGTAATCCACAAAGGATTCTCGATCCTTCAATACATGGTATGTTGAGCCTGAGTCAAGAATCCAAGAAGAAGATACAGGTTCAGTCAAACAACATAAGAATGTGTGAATTCACATAATTCACTAGTACCTTTCCACGGTCATTCCACTCAGGGCAATCCCTTGCGAAGTGACCCATGTTCTGACAGGCATAGCATTTGACCTTATTTAGGTCAACTTTCTTCTTGTTTCCTTTAGTGCTCTTCTTCTTAAAGTTCTTTTGGTCCTTCTTAAATTTAGGGACTTCCTTCCTACCCTTTCCGTGAAATTTCTTACCCTTCTTGAAATTGGGCTTTGTATTGGAAGGACCTGCTTTCTTAGTGTAATAGGCATGCCCAGAAGACTTATAAGCTTCCAGGCGTTCTTCTTCCAGCTCAAGGTGCTTTACAACATAATCAAAAGTGACGATATTATCATTATGGGTTAGGCTTACCTTCATGTGTTCCCAACTATGTGGAAGTGACCTGATTACAGCCTGCATCTGCTGTTCATCAGTCAATGCATGTCCAGCTTCCTGGAGCTCCCTAATCATGTTTGACATATCTCGCAGATGTTGCTTCATGGGTGTATTACCCCGAAGCTTATATGTGTCAAACTTGATTGTTAGCCTCCTGAGTTTAGTGGTTGAAGTTCCACCAAACCTTTCTCTGAGGGCCACCCACATGGCGTGTGCAGTGGGATGCTTCTCATACTGGAACATTAGGTCATTCTCCATTGTGCTCAGTAGGGTGATTCTTGCAATGCTGTTTTTCTTTTTCCATGCTTGGTATAACTCCAGGTTCCTCCTATGCTGGGCTGAAGTCCCAGCTTCAGGTTCCACCAGAACGGTGGTCAGTGGCTCAATGGCCTCTTGCTTTTCCAATATATACTGCACTTTCCGGTGCCAGATGTCCCAGTTGTCACCGTTCAGCTTATCCCTTTTGTTCAATTCAGCAATAATACCTTTTGTTGCCATTTCCAAGTCTGACGTGACAAGTTATTGTGTTAACAAAATGTTTTCTTAAATGCTGAGTTTTTAGTGTGTATATATATAGCATATCACAGTATACAATGTCTTGTACTTATATCATTCTTGACAAGTGGATAATTTCATCGCTAGATCTACGATCAGGAGAATACGTTTGTATCTCCTATCACACAAGCACTAGCGACTATGTTATTTTCTTTCAGGAATTATATAAGCACTTGTATATCGTTAACTTTTAGAAGTCTCATTTTCCAAAAGCTCCCACTTATAAAAAGGTGTATAATGGTGACACATTTAATTAAGTACAATAAACATTGATAATGATTTGCAATACGAAAGATGTCACATTTCATAATTCATAAAGGCTTAACAGTATTTCACATCCTGTTCTGAAATCATAAATACATCAGTAAGAGAAATAAATGGAAATACACACAATTAAAAGGTGCAATTTAACTTTAGATACTTGCAACACAGTAGTCGACGATTTGTTTCCTTAGTCTTCTAAAGTGTTGATTTTTGTTCAGCATAAATCTTGTTGTTCTCTTTATTGCGTTAACCCACATGGTTGTTAAGAAGGTTAAAGTGAATGTGCCTGCAGCTCTGACTACCTCACGGTACTTCATCATGACATTCACATAAAATTCTACAATCTCATTATTAGTTATGATGTTGGCATAGTTAGCGATGATGCCATAAATGATTTTTATATTCTTGGATCTAGCCGTTCTCATCGCATCATACTCGGCTATCGTCGCAGCCATAGCGAGAGAAAAGGGTTGGTCGACCTCCTTTTCGTTACTTTGAGGTTCATAATTAAATGAGAACGAGGATTTAAGACCTGGGTCTGAGTAAAACTCTTGGGATACTTCAGGACCCTCCTCAACGTTTTGCTCAGGATCCTCTTCTGGGTCCTCTTCAAAATCATCCTACGGATCCTCTTGAGGCTCTTCCTCAGGATCCTCTTCATTCGGGTCTTCCTCAAAAGCCTCTTCAACTTGTTATTCAGGATTCTCATTAGGAATATTGTCATCCATATATTCAAAGTGCACTGATCCATAAGACAGTGCTTCAATGCTATCTGATATTTCTTGCTTCATTTAATTTTCTTAAAAAATGAATTTGAAATCATTATTTTGAAGAAATTTTCAAGAAATCTTAAGCGAAGCACTAATTTTCATCAAAAACAAATCCTGGATTGCCTGTGAAAGTAGGCAAATAGCATATCAAAATGAAGATCTTGAATTTTGGGATTTTTAGGAATAGACCGTGTCTCATATGAGGGTCCCATGCGTTGCCATGTGCCCCGAGAAGATTAAATACTGAAAAATTCGAAAAATGGGATTAACCCCACTCTCGGGTGTGGCGCGTGTCATCCACGCGCTGCCTTGTAGCCACCGGAACGTCACACACGGCGTCGTTTCGGACTCCACGCGCCGCCACGAGTCGGATGGTGTGGTCCACGCCCCAACTGACGTGCCACGTGGCCTCACACGTCATGTGGCGCTTTCCCCCACCCTTTCTCTTTTTATTTAATAATAATTTTATTTTCTTATTATTATTAATTTTTTTATTTTTTTTGGACGAATTGGGCCTCTCTGGCCCAACCAATTTTTTTTGTATTAAAAAAACAAATATAAATGATCCAGTGCGGATTCGAACTCATGACCTTAACAATTCGCAACGGTTGCCTGACCATGCGGGCTGGTGTCGCCTTTTATGGATCAAAGATCCAAAAAAATATTTAAATAATCCAAAAACGACTCTTCCAGCTATTGGGTTACCCTACCCGACTCGGTTCGCTGCCGCCGACCCGGTTTTTCGCTGCACATTGTTCATCGTCGACGTTACTATTCATCTGATGCGTTTTTTGGCCATATCTTCACCGTCTGAAGTCCATTTTGCACATTCTTGGTGTCTATCTCTTCATTTTGATGAGCTCTACATGATGGGATGCATTTGAAATCCTGGGTCTCTTCAACCTTCTCAAAAAACACGACAGAACTCGTAACACATTTTCTTCCGTAACTCCGTCGTCCGGTGTCCGTTTTTCGCGTTCTTGATGTCCACATTCTCGTATTGAAGAGCTCTACTCCATGGGCATGTTTTCTAAGTTTAAAATGCTTGTTTTATGAAAGAAAATATTTTGGTTTTCGCTTGGTTATTTGCTTTCTTCATTCATTTTCTAAAGGCTTATGATTTATACACATAATTCATAGACATGCTTGAAATCTGAACCGAAAAATGAAACGACATGCTATAAAGTAAGGCAAGAAATATACATACACGTTACATCTCAATGAACATGATTGCGGAAATTCATGAACAGTGAGTAAAATTGCCTCAGGAACCTATAAGCTCTGATACCACTGAAGGATTTCGGGCGTACCTGGAGATGCCGAATTACGATCTGCAGATACCCACGCGGAATTCGGATCACAATGGTGGATCCAAACACAAGACACAGCAAAAGCACTAAAGGCAAGAGGAGAGGAGAAGAGAGGATTCTCTGCAAGGGAAAGGGAAGGGAGAAGACTTGTTTTCTCCGTGCGTTATGTCTGCTCTCTTTGGAAATCACTTCCCCATATTAATAACTTCCCCACAAGGGTCCATATTTACACATTCGACCCAGCACATGGATTTGGGCCTAATCCATCAAGGGTGGCCCATATTCCAACATTTATTGTTTTGTCTGTTAAACGATCAAACTGTCAAATGGAGTTCTACCACAACTTGCCTCTTAGAGAGCTCCCATCAGTCATAAACTCTTATATATATATATATATATTACAATCTAATTGTATAGTCTGGTTTGATCTGCACACTTAAAGTTTAAATATATGTCTTTCATTTTCTTGTATAAAAAAATATGTCTTTCATTTTCAAAGTGATATTATATTTAACAGATTGACAAGCATGTGAGTGGTATCTTCTTCTAAAGAAAAACAAAATGACGAACTCAAAATTTTTATTTTTATTGTTCGGCAATTTCCTTTTTTATTTGGGTCTCAAGTAGAAAAACCACTTAACTCATATGTATGTGTATACACATCAAATTATTTCCATCTTTTAAATTTTACAAGAACTCAGAAATTTAAATTATCTATAAGAGTCAAAATACAAATTTTGAGATGAATCAACAGTACAATTCACTTTTAAGAATACTATTTCCAATTTTATATTTTTATTCCACTGTTTAATTTCTGCTCTCATTTTTCCCTATCTTGATTACCTCGTTTCTTATTTTGGCCTCTAAATCCTGATAGAGTTTACATATAAAAATACCAATGGAGGGAAGTTACAAGATATTCATTTCGATCTCTATTTTAAGTTATTTTTAATCAAAAAAAGAAATTAATCTTTTAAATTTGTTTTACATTATAAAAGTATAACTTCGCCCCTGTTAAAAATATGAATGGAATGAAGAGAGAGGCAGAGAAAAAAAAACGACATTTGAAGATCCATATAGAAAATTAAATTAAAATTAAATTCTCTTTTTAGTAATTTGCAATTAATGGGTAAAAATTAGAAAATGTTAACTGATAACCTTTTTATGTGACTTATATTAAGAATATAACTAACAACCTTTTATGTGACTTGTATTAAGAATATAATCAATCTGTTCTAAAAAGGAATAAATTCCCTAACTTTGGTAATAAATTTTCGAGAGTTATAATGAATTTTTAACATTGTTACAGCATAATTTTACCACTATCATTGCCAAGTTTAATGTTTTTCACTATAAAGACATTTATTTCTACTTGTGAAAATATCTTAAGATCATCAGAGCTTCGGGAAAATTTTGATATTTTAAGTTTCTTCATAGCGATACTTGTGGCAGTTCATTATAATGAAGCTATAGAAAACTTGCAAAATCACTTAAAGTAAAATATTTGTTTACAAATTATTGAGAAACTTTTTCATTCCCAAATCATAGATTTATTTATACTTATATTACCTACGATCTTTAATATGAGACTAAGTTAACTAATTTGATATAGTTAGATAACTTAAATAAATTACTTAATTATAACATATATTACACAATATCTATAAAATACTTACATGTATCATTAGATTGTATACCAGTATATAAATTCGGCAAATTAATTTGGAGAAAAATGGTAAAGATAAATACTTCAAATTAAGTTGACTTTGTCTTATATTAAAGACTAGATATAGGGTCCGTTTGGGAACACGGTCGAATAAATAACTTATTTGCATAAGGACTTATGGAGAAGTAAGATTGGAAATAGGTCAGATTATAAAAGTTATTTGTGTTTGGGAAAGCGGTGGAAGAAGTGACTTATTTGTAAAAGCTCAGGATTTCAACTTGTTGGCAGAAGTAATTTATTCCCACAAGCAACTTATTCCCATAAACTTTCCCAAACAGACCAAAAATATGAACAGTAACTTATAAGGACTTTTGGCACTGTGCAGCATACTTATAGGGTTGAAAAAGTCTCCAAACATGCCCA
Source organism: Vachellia pachyceras (assembly GCA_025593235.1). Taxonomy (NCBI): domain Eukaryota; kingdom Viridiplantae; phylum Streptophyta; class Magnoliopsida; order Fabales; family Fabaceae; genus Vachellia; species Vachellia pachyceras. The sequence goes on from JANTPZ010036342.1 coordinate 7,437, forward strand.
TAGTAACATAATTCAGTGTGTTTGGCAACTCGATAGCAGGCGAAAACATGCGGCGCACAGTGTAAAACGCTCGATGGGGTTTCTGTTCACCATTGTCTGTTTGGTTTAGCTTATCCCAATAAGCTGCTTATCCTTAAAAGTTCCTTCTACCGAGAAGCTTGCATTTGGAGCTTTTCACCTAACACTGCCGTCAAGGTTCATCTACCGTAGTCACTAACCTCTTGTTTACCTTGATATGTGTTAGTAGGTTCTTTGCTCACCGACTTCGCCGTTACCGGCTTTCATTCTCCGAGTCGCCGTCATTGCTCGACCACTCACCCCAGCCGCCAAGCTATGTTCTTCCCCCGCCTTCAGTAGCTGCCGTTCTCTAATCTCTACCATTGTGGCCAAACTTCGTGGAAGTTTTTTTGCTCTGATTAGATCTGCCAATGTATAGTTTTTTTGCGTTGATTTATGCTCGATGATCTCAGATTTGATCTGCCAATGTATAGTTTTTTTGTGTCCCATCAATGTCTGCTTTTGGTTGGTGGCCACTGAACTTCTCTGCATCGAATATCCATCTCTCTCAACTCTGTTTTTCCAACATGAAGATCACCAACATGTCGCATTCTCTGATTTTGAATTTCCTCAACGCTTGAAGTTTCCCAAGTTCTTCCAACCCTCCTTGCTCTTCACTTCTCGAAAGAAAACCAATCATTCTTATATCCTTTCATTATCGTCATCATCATCTTCTCCTTCTTGCTCTAAGCCAGAAATAGAGCGTGGGAAGTCTACGATTAAAACACAAGGAACCCTGCAAGTGATCTGTGAAATTTGTGCAGAAACTAAATGACTTACCAAGATGATCAAGAGCAAGACATATGAACATTCTTATTGCTTTGATTGTATGACAAAACATGTCGCAATTAAGATCCAAGACAGCATAACAGTAGTTCCATGTCCTGGTTTGGGTTGTGGAACTGTTTATGAACTGGAAGCTTGTCAGCCATAGCTTCCAAAGGACTTAGTTGAAAGGTGGGATCAGGCTCTGTGTGGAGTTCTATTTCTGCAAGTTCCCAAAATTAGCAATACTACTCTTATCATTTGTAATTAAAGACTTTCATATTATTTCAAGTTTATTTAATTTTTAATTTACAAAGTTACTACTATTTAATTTTAATTTAGTTTTAATTTTAATTTTGACTTTTAATTTAAAAAACTGCTTATCCCACCGTGTTTCCAAAGACATTTCCTTTTACAAATAAGTTACTTATCTGAACGTGTTCCCAAACGCATTTACTTTTACAAATAAGTATCTTCTTCCACCGCTTTCCCAAACACTAATCACATTTACAATCTGACCTATTTTCCAATCTCACTTTTCCATAAGTACTTCTGCGAATAAGTTACTTATCACACCGCGTTCCCAAACGGACCCAATATAGAAAAATATAGTATTCATAAGAAATTCAAAACTCAAGACAAGTACAAGCCTACATTCTAATTGATGTAAAATTCAAATGGGCAAAATTTTGTTTTCTTTAACAATATTTTCATATATAAGAAATGCCAAAAATAGGTTAATTGTGATTTTTGTACTTCAATGAAACAAACCTACAGGCTCCGGGTAAAGATTTTGTAGCCAAATCAACTTTTTTTTTTGTTTAATTGTTGACACTTAAGGCAATATAAACTAATTAATGACTTATTTGGTTGTTCTTTTTTTTTTCCTGCAGCGAAGATTATGTCCATTGTTAAGAATGAGCATTTAGTTTTATGTTCTCTCCTCCTAGCCAAAACACTGGCCCTAGAGGTATGTCAATAAATGGGAGATTTACTGTTTAGTCCCACACAGCAAAGATATTTATCAAATGGTCTCACATTTTAAAATATTTAACCACCAGTCCTAAGGTACTAGTGTGTAATTAATTTCAGGAGGGAAAAGACACATATGCCCTTGATGCTTGAAAAGGGAAATCTGCTGGTGGCTTTCTCTTCATCTCCATTGCCGCTGCTGGTTGCTTTCTCTTCATCTCCATTCACGCGGGAAGAGTGTAGCGCAGAGAATAACGAAGTCACTGGAGCGAGCAGCATAACCGTCTTCCACCTTGTTCTTCCAAAGATTTGATCTTCCATCTTCTTCTTCCACCTAGTTTCTATGCGTTTTTGCCCTAAATGTTGGAGAAGATGTGTTGTGCGATTGTGCCCAGTATAGGTGGTTTGATGAAAGGGTTCAGGTGGGTTTAACTATTTGATGTTAATTTATTGTTCCCAACTTTGATGGGGAAGCTAGTAAGATGCAATGTGTAGTATTAAATGGTGTTGATAGGTTTTAAATGGTGTGGTATGAAATAGGAAGTTGTGTGCTCTGTTTTTGTGTTATGTGTGGTGCGTGTCTGAAAAAATGGTGATGTAAGGATGATGGAGGTGAAAATGGAGGTTTATGAAGAGCTGGAACAGAGTGGTAAAATGCAGCAGATGGGGTTGTCAATAGAGAGCATGATAGTTGTCAATATGGCTTGCCTAGGTTGTCAATGACAACTATATGACTGCTGGGTTGGTTTTATTGTAAATTGATAGTTGGTCAGTTTTAGTAGAGGTTGGGGCTGAGCGTGTGTGTTAATGTGATTATCTCTTGGATTTCTTTATAGTTATGGTGCTTGAAGGGTGACCTAGTGAAATGTAAAATATGAAGTGTGGATATTGTTGAGATATGTTTGGGAAAGGGTAGTTGTGGGCTCTGTTTTTGTGTTGTTCATGCTCTATTTCTGATTAAGATTGATGATTGAATGCAAATAAAGGTGCAAAATTTGAAATAGTGTGGACTCGAGCCCTTGAAGTTGGATCAATCTAAGACACGAGAGCAAAAGGATGATAAGAAGGCAGAATGATGAGAAAACTGCGAAAGAATGATAAGAAGGCAGAAGTACTAGACGAGGAGCTTCATTGACAATTCCTTGTTTATGATATTCATTAACAATTATTTGTACAAAAAATTATGTAATTCCATATTTAATCAATGGTTATTACGTGCAATTCTACTGTCATTGAGTTGTGATTTACAAGTGTATAATGTCGAGGTTATGAGTAGTTTTTGATAATGCCAACAGTCTGATGTTGACAACATGTGGTCCTTATATCGACAACACCATGCGCTGCTAATGACAACCCTATGCACTGATGTTGTTATTGACAACCTCACGTGCTGTTGTTAACAACATGAGGACGATGTTGTTAATGACAACCACATGTGCTGGTGTTGATAACATGAGGTCATGTTATTGACAACACCATATGCTACTAATGACAACACCATATGCTAGTGTTGACAGCATGAGGTCGTGTTATTGACAACATCATGTGTGACACTCCTTAATCTTTACATTTAGCTTCATTAAATATATATTTGGAAGCACCTTTAGGCCTTTAGTGACTTAGAGTAACCAAAGAGTGAAAAATAAAATTTTCAAGTTTAGGGTTACTATTCATGTCACTATTCACAGATTTTTGGGCCAACTTTGAAAATTC
>JANTPZ010036343.1:0-10498 GCA_025593235.1 Vachellia pachyceras
TTTATTGGTTTTAATATTAAATTAAATTGATGTTACTATGCAATTATTGCATTACATCTGTTGTGAATTGTATCCACTTTGTTGTCTCAGGAAAAAGTATTTTGAGACAACATGGATGATGGTTAAATGCGATTATATATTTTGAGAGAAAACTAATTAAAATATGCTTTATATGATAACTTTTTGCATATGTAGATTTGACAAATTTATTAATTAATTTTATTATGGTGATGGGAAGTTCTAATTTTAATGGCAGATATTATTTGAAGAAGTCTAATTTAATTAGAACATAAGGGATATGATATGAGATTCTAATATAGTCATATTGTTAGCAAGATATGATATGATTTCCGTATTATGTAGATATGTTATAAGCATATTTTTACAATATGTTATATTACATTATATTACAGTATATCATAATAAAATATATTGTTGACGTTCACTTGAAATATAAACATATATGACGAAATATCTATACATGAGTCAGTCTATGAATAACTATATGATATACTTTTTGAAGAACTTATATAAATCTTTTACGGCCTGAAAATAAATTAATTGTAAAAATTAGGAGCTCTAATTCTACATTAGAGATTTGGTTAGCTAAAGGTTCCAAAGGTAATAGCCTACTTACACCATTCCACAACCTCTACAATAAATATTATTTAGGGATTTTTATATCAATAACTCAAATGTTACAATTTGTACACTAATGGAGATTAAATTTACCATTAATTCTATGTAACTCTTACATGGAGTTGAGAAGCTATAAATAAAGCAATATGTACCATACTTTGTACACATTCAAGTGAAGAAAATATTGCTTCTTCTTTCTCTCTAATTCTCTCTTCATCTCTTTTACTTCGTCTTTTACATTTTCTTTACTTTATAACAGTTTTTAATTATTTTTATTTATGTGTGAATTAGTTAGAGACATTGTTAAACTTGTAAGTTGAATTTTCGAGTTTATCATTTTTTTACATTTTTAGCTTACAAACTCATCAAATCGCTCTTAAACTCGTGTTAATTATAAACTCAATTGAACTAACGAATTCCCACTAAATTTACCATTTTTGTGTTTTAAACTTGTGAAATTGTGTCAACGAACTCTTAAATTAGTGCTAGCTTTTTGAATGCGATCATGTTTAGTAGCTTCATAGATGAATGTCATAGAAAGTTTTTTTTTGTCAAGTATGATAAATAATGAAGATGGATTTAATTATTCAACTATTTGAATTTAAAATATATTTAAATCAAATTGTTGTCATTTTTATATTTTAGTTATTTACTTATATACTTTTAATAGCTATTTATTGATAAAATAAAACTCTTACAATAGTTTAAGTTTACTTCCCTTCCCTGTGACGAGTTTGATTAAACTCATGAGTTTGACATGATAATCTTAGTTAGAGATGTCTTATAGAAAGGATAGGGGTGCGTGTGTGTGTGTGTGTAATTTTTAATGCGGAGAGAATAGAAAAGACAAGCATTGTAAAGAGATAAGAGTATTTTTAGTCCTTTAAAGATGCCTCAACCAAGCATGTGTATTTATCATTTACACACTTATTAAGGCTATAAAATATTCTCTTCTAACTAACTTTGAATATAATCAGCACTAAAAGATAAAAGTAGCTGTCAATTAAAACATAAATTCACGCTTTGAAATTTTTTCATTATCTTGCAGATAGGGAATGGTGGACATGTGATAAACGATGAAGTAGATTTGGGGGGGGGTGATAAGAGCATTAAAAATCCGAGAGAATATTACATAATCAAATCGGAATCAAAGTCACAGTGAACGGGAAGCAAATTTTGCCCAACTCAGTTGTGGCCCCTTGCTACTAGAAATATATTCTCTTCGATCTTTAATATAAAATCTAATTTAATGAAAAAATTAAAACAAGATGTGATAATGATCTTATAATAAAACTAGATTGAGTGTAACACGAGAAAAAACGTATTTATTGTTTAAAACAATAACTATTGAGTCTAATTAAGAAATGTTTTAGTTGAATCAAAGGAAACGTACATATGACGAAGCCATTACTGTGACATTTTTTTGTTGAATCACGACGTTAATTTACTTGCATCTCAACCCACACACACACCCCATCTAAATTACAATCAAATCATTAGCCATATTGTGATGAATTAAACACCAAGAATGCATTAATGGGGCTTTTAAATAGATGGATTTGGATTTTTGATTGTCCTTGAATGAAAATTCTTCGTTTAGATTACACTCAAATCATTAGCCATATTATATTGTAATGAATGAAACACTAAAAAATACATCAAAGTGGGGTTTAGCTAGATGGATTTGGATTTTCAGTTTAAAATGTCATTTAAGATATAATTAAAGAAATCGGTTGACTATGGATCAAATCCAAATCCAAAATTTTTTTTAAAACCAGATAATAGGTTTGGTTCAAATCTAAATCGATTCAAATCTAAATCGATACTAATCAAACATTAACAAAGAAGAGTACACAAGCTACACAGCGGTTCACACATGAAAGTATGAAACCATTGAAACATGCTTTAAGAAAAAAGTGATATCATTTTATACGAAAATTCTTAATGTGTCTATATAATTACACACGAGAAAGCAAATTTATTATTTGAAACAATAAAAGCAAATTATAGAGAAAGTCAATAATAACAAAAAAGAAATTGAAATCTCGAGAAGATGTTAAAAAGAAAAGAAACATATATATATATGAAGTAATCATCATATAAAATAACCATATGGATGTTTTTCTCCTTGTTACTGTTGTATTCAGCATGTAAACATCTTTGATCTTTCTGCACATCTCCATAGTTGTACTCATCCTGGTGACAGCAACACCTGTAAATAAACAGTTAATCCGAGTTGCGTCTGAGGACACTGTCCTTAAGAGCTATTCCTCGACTACCAGCAAGTAAGTTGCGGCACTCCTAAGGATTAAACGGATTCTTCCTGTAAGGATACAGAGATACAGAACTAGCGGAAGGTAATTTAGAATTCAGCAAGGTCGTGAACCAGAGGAGAAAAGTAATAAAGCTCAAAAAACCTTTCACTTGAAATCTCTATATAGACCATGGACATAATATACTTGGGCAACCTCATAATGATCAATTTAATTTCCTTAAATCCATTTCTAATCATGACCACCATCAGTTTCAAATTTTGACAATGAAATCCATTCAAGAAGAGCAAAGAATAACGTAGGCATTACATAAAATAATTTATATAAAATATGCTTTAATCATAAACGTAGGTCTGTCATTGCCAATGGCCTTTATCATGTGCAAGCTCTTTTCTCCTCTCAATCCTAATATTATGGGACTCTTCCTTTGATACACCCACATACAAAATTTACAAAATTTACATCACAAGATATGAATCCAAGTCTTCCACCTACGTACATGTCATTCACTATTATTACTGCCTAAGCTAGCCTCAGGAGATTATTATTATCCATAACTGTGTTAGCATCTTCAAGAATACATAGCGGCTCACACATAAAACCACAGAGAAACGTTAAAGATAAAGGTGATGCATATCATTACATATATAGGAGAGGCGTGTGAGTGTGGGTCTATATATAGGATTTATTATTTATATTCCCCATCAGACAAAGATGACTATCATATATATATATATATATATATATATATATTACAGACATCTGACTTTAACAACGTCCTTGAGATTAGAAACAAGCTTGTCTTGTATATGTATCTAATATTCATTGTCGTAAATAAAGATACATGGATAGTTAGGATATCGAGTGTAGCCCGATACCCTCATCAGTATGTATATGCGTTTAGCATTATTCAATAACATACACAACTTTCAGATTTATTTAAAAAAATTACTCCTCTATTCATTAATATAAAAACCTTTTAACTAATTTGATTATACTAAGAATGATCGGTAAGGTAGTTAATTGTAGCAAGTATACATAATTTTTCCTTAAAGCCCTTGTATAAAAAAACGAAAGTGACATTTGGAAAAAAAAGACTTAAGTTAATTTGCAGAATTTTGTTAAAGAATGAGTTTTTATGGATAACAAAATAATTTTTTTGCATGCTAGAGTATATTTTTATTTTTTCTATTTCTTGAATATTTTTTTGAAGGGAAAGACTCAATTAATTAAATGAGTAACTGCATAAAAATATTTTGACAAATAATTAAATTTTTTATTAAACACAATATAAACTATTTATGTGTTGTGTTAATGAATTTTTTTACAGTAGGATGCATTACTCACTTTATATGATACATGTGTACATTGTTAAATTATTGTTAAGGAAGTATCAATCGCGTTAATTTAAAAAATGATAAATATTATAAATAAGTTTTACGGTTAGCACTGATTAAAATTAACTCCTAAATTAATTCTTACATTAGGGACCAAAGGAATATGGATATAATTATACTGCTATGTTAGTTAAGATATATATTTATGTTGATATTATAAGATTATTCAGTAAGACTTACTATCCAAACAATATATACTCCTAAATTAAGTCTTGCATTAGGCACCATAGGGGCATATATATTTGATAAATCCATATTTTGTATGAAGAATATTAACCTTTTTGGTATGTTATTTGAGCTTAATTGGGTCAATTAAAGAATATTTGTGTTAATAAGAGATTAAAGGAATTTGTTGCCGATTTTGAGATATTTTACCACTCCTTAAATCTCTATTCAAGTGCATAACCAATTTGTGTTAATATGTAGGACATTGGGGAGTTAATGTTAAAGGATCAAGGCTTCAAAATGCTCTCTGTGCCACATGCTTCAGCTAACAGACATTATGGCTGAAGCCAACGAAGTCCTGACACTCTCTGTGCCACATGATTCAGCCAACAGAAATTTTGACTGAATCCAACGAAGACCAAATGCTCTCTGTGCCACATGCTTCAGCCAATAGGTTTCTTGGCTGAAGCCAACGTCCATACAGCTACAGTAAACCATGTGTGTAACTAACTGAACAGTGAGCCCAGATAAATCAAACAGAATCAATTAGGTTTGAACCGAAATATGAAAAGGAAAGCAACAGTAGTTGGAAGCCAATAAAGCACCCTTTTATCCAGATCATCCTTTTATGCAGCGTGAACCTTTTTATCCAAGGTGGTATCGCTTTACCCAGGGGATAATTTCAACCACCATCTAATTTTTGAGTGGAGACTCATCTGGCTTTGGACGAAAGATTTTTTTATCACTCCACTTTATCTCTTTCTCACGGGACCACATCATTCCACCTTCCAGATCTTGCTCCGTCACTTTCATTGAAGATTATTTCTTTCTCCATTTTTCCATATCTGATCCTTGGGACCACATCCGTCTCATTCCACCTTCCAGATTTGTGCTTCATTCCTCTATGTTCTTCTTCACAGATTTGGGACGACATCTTTAATTCTGGTTTTGGGACTTCTAATCTCACGAAGGCCCAGCACCTTGAGAGAGTTTTCTCACTTTATTCCCCTACTCCACAACATATATACCATTCCATTTCCATCTTTTCATTCTCTCCGCCACCAGCAAAATCTAACCACTCTTTTACCGATGCTATTTAGTCCCTTCTCTCCCATTCTCTCACCCATTACACTTCCCTATTTCCGCTTCAACTCATGTCTTCACCAACAGATCCGGCCATGGTAAAGTTCAACATTCAGTTCATCACTGTTGTTGTTGCTATGAGTTTATCCATGTCCAGCTGAATCCATTGCCTTCCTGGTAGTTATGATCGAGCCAGAGTTTGCCTGATAGGGAGCTCATCTTTCTCACTGAGTTGGTTTGCTTTAGATTTGATTTCTTCATAAATGATGTATTGACCACATTTAAATATAATAGGATTCAAACTCATTATCTCAAAGCTAATTCATGTGGCTTGATTGGATTTACATATTCAGACGATAAGCTTCTCGATATGAAGTAGCCGTTACTTCTCTCATTAGCTTGTTCAAGGTTTTGATTGAATGATAGTGAATGATTCATGAGTAATGTCGATTGATGTTATTTTTGAAAGTGTTTGAGTAATGTTTGTCTGATCTCTATGATTAGTGTGAGAATTCTTTTATTAGAGATTCAGATGACCTCATATTATTGGGAGTTGATAAAGGCAGAGTCATATGCTCCTAGGAAGCGTTTTAGATGCCAATTCACATTTCTGTTTCAGTCTTGCTGCATTACAATTTGAGCAATAAAGAAATCAAAAGGGAGATTTACTGTTGAGTCCCAAATAAGGGACTTATTTATCAAATGGTCCCAAATTTTAAAATATTTAAAAAATGGTGTTATCAGGGGTTGTCAAGTGACAACACCTGCGCTGCATTGACAACACTCGTGTTGTCAATGGGACCATTTTTAAATGTTTTACAATTTGGGACCATTTGCTAAATATCTTCACTATATGGGACCACACAGTAAATCTCCCAAATCAAAATAAACAATAGCTTAGACTATGACCTTAGCTCATGTTAGAATGACAGAATCACTTTCATCTCTTAATTTGTTGAATTAATTTGCTAACTAATTACATATAGACATTCAAGCTCCTCAGAGAATCGACCTTAGGTTGTGTCACTAATTGCATAATTTAAGTATTAAATGTGGCCTCAAAAGGACTAGAGATTAATATTTATTATTATATTGCTATGTTAGTTAAGATAAATATTGATATTGATGTTATAATATTATTCAAATATAAATATTAGATATTATATGATATGGGATATGAGGGATATTGTGATTTTTGTTTTTTTATTGTGTGTATATATATATCTGATGAGATATATCAATAAACTATAAGAAATTTTCTGGCAACAGCCATGACTCAACAGGTTGCTTATAAAAATATTTATAAATTATCTATCAATAGGATTTATAAGACCGAGATTTGAATTTACCTCTACATTTTATTAATTGAATAAACAATTAGAAATGTGATATAATAAATATTGGGAGATTTACTGTGTGGTCCCACATAGTGAAGATATTTAGCAAATGGTCCCAAATTTTAAAATATTTAAAAAATGGTCCCACAATGCAGCGCATGGTGTTGTCAATGGAACCACTTTTTAAATATTTTAAAATTTGGGACCATTTGCTAATAAGTCCCTTATTTGGGACTCAATAGTAAATCTCCCATAAATATTTTGTAATCAGAGAGGAAAAGTCACAAGAAACTAACTTAAATCATAAAGATAACACCATGAATGGATGGAAATTCAGGTTTTACTTTCGATACTCCATAAAAGAGGAAAGAAAAATGTGGAAATATAAAGATCAAAGTTAAAAAGGTGACACAAAGTTTTCCGACTCCAATATAATGTCATTGTGTTCTTGGTACAAAGATATAGTTAACTAGTCGAAGATATATACGTATACATACACACACAGATGTATGTATGTGTGTGTGTGTGTGTTGTTGTTGTTGTCATCGTCGTCGTCATCTTCTAAGTTAATTAGTCGAAGACTCAGGACATGAAGAATTGATGGTTCATCCATGTGTAGTATCGAATCAAGATAAATGGGAAACACAACTGTCAATTGAAACATCAATTCATGCTTTAAATATTCTTCATAATGTGAAGGAATGCTTCATAATCAAAGTCCAAAAAGTTGAAGATCATAGGAAAATGATAAGAAAAGTTTGCCAACTTTCAATAAATACTGGGCATTACTCTCATATTTCACTTACTATGTTATTATATTAAAGCTTAGTCTAGGTGTTAGTCGAAATCAAATTTTCTTTTGTTGATATATAAAAGCTTTTGTTATTATATCAAATTTTAATAAAAAAATTTTGTTTTCTGTTTTGTTTTGAGTTGATTATAGCAAGGAGAACATGTTTTTATGCTAAACCGCTGTGCTTGATACATATTTGATTGTTTCATATCTTGAATACAACTATTAGTGTTGTGATTATGGGACTTGTGAGCCACTCTTTGTTGCTGGAACTAGTGAGTATTTGCTGTTTTTCATTATCCTAAGCATGCATGACCAGATCTAAGGGACGAGAAATTGTTCTATTGGATCAAGAAATAAATAAAACTCTTAGAGCTTTAAGAAAAGGAAAAGGGAGTGAAGACACAAATACCTCAATTCCACTTCTGCAAGTACCTTTTACACAGCCTTCACACACCACATTTAGAGCATCTACATCTGATTCTTGTTATAACAGGGATCTGATTCTGCATTTGTATTGGGTGATTATATTGATAACCATTTTGCAATGGAGCCTAATGAGGAATTACCTAGACCAAAAAAAGAACATTTAGATATACCTTAGGAGCGAAATGGTGAACATGTACCTAACAATGTGGATAATGAGCTAGGAATAGAAGCATAAGGGAAATGAATTTATCAAATGTTGATTATAACCCTTATGGCTTTTACAATTTTGATGCAAATTTTGAATTAAAAGGTCATTTGATAAGTGCTTTACCAAAATTCTTTGGCAATGCATGTGAAGATCCTCATAGACACCTTCAAAGTCTACACACGGTTTGCTTTACAATGAAACCCCTAGAGCTAGATTGGATGATGTTTTGAGCAGAGCATTCCTCTTTTTTGTGGATGGTAAAGCCAAGGAATGGCTACATATGCTCCCATAGCACTTTGCCACTCTAACATGGGAGCAATTAAAGAAAGCCTTCCTGGAAAAATATTTTCCAGCTTCAAGGACTACTAAGATGAGAAAGGAAATATATAGCATTTAATAAGCTGTAGGGGAGAGTCTCTTTGAGTATTGGAGCAGATTTTTGGCACTTCTAGCTCACTGTCCACACCATCAAATAGCACAATCCCACCTGATACAATATTTCTACGATGGATTGCTAGACCATATGAAGGCAACAATTGATGCTGCAGCTGGAAGATCCCTGATTGACCTCACATTCCAAGGTGCATGGGATTTATTAGAGAAAATGGCAACAAATAATCAACAATTTGGTGTAAGAGATGTGGCTCAAGCTTGTGGAGTAGGAGCTTGGTCCAATGATGAGATATTAAATAAATTAGCCATCCTAAGTGATCAAGTGGGATGTCTACAGAAAAATATGCAAGCTCAACAATTTTGTAGTGTAAATGCCACCAATGTTACTCCTATATCACAAGCCCTTGTACCCCTCTCATGTGACATATGTGCTGTAATATCCCAAATTTCGTAAACAGAAATAAAGGCTAAACTAATGAATTACAAAAGGGTTTAAGACCCATAGAAAAGAAAAATAAAAAGGAAAATGCCTAAATAAGAAAGAGGATAATAGACTAAGTCCCTAGCCTTGAGAATTCCAAGTAAGAATAACCCAAGAGCAAAATGGCCATTGGTCTAAATGACAAGAGTAAAATGGTCATTTTGATTAAAAAGGCCTAGGACATGAAATGTCATCAAATAATAAGGAAATTTTGTTAATTCGGTCAAAAGTCAACAAAAAGTCAAAGTTGACGAAAAAGTCAAAGTTAACCAAAATGTCAAAGCGGACCAAAAATGTCAAAATTGGACCAAGGGTAAAGTTGGAATTATGAAAGAGTAGAAAAAGTAATGGTATTTTGGTAATTATGGAAAAAGTAGTAAAGGTAGTGGCATTTTGGTAATTATGAGGAAAGTAAGATAAGTAGTGGCATTTTCATAATTAAGAGATTTGACGACTAAGAAATAATTATTTGAGATAGCAGGAGTCCTCAAATACCGGAGACCCAAACTAAGAAAATTTTAGTTTGTTATAAAGTAATTAATAAAATTATTACCCGGTATCCGGTGTGGGTAGTTTCGCTGTACGGAAAACAAAAGTACCCGAAAAGCTCAAAAAAGTATTTTCTTAGAAAATTAATTATGGAAAATCCCGAAAGAATTTTGAGGAACGAAAAAGAGCTTGAGAATCAAGGAAAAATATAGAATTTTTCCATGTCCTTAAGTCAAATTGGCCGCCGAAAGGCCGTTTTACAGTGTTGCACGCAAATCAAGGAATCCTGATGAGTTATGAGGGGAACCCGGAGATGCTATGGACTAGGACATGATGCCACCTAGGCAAGGAGGCCTATAGAATGGCACCACATGAAAGATAAAGTCTCCGAAAAGGTAAAAAAGTAGTTGCCCGCTTAAAGGGTACTTTACAGAAATGCGTGCTACCGGATCATGCAACTGGACCAGGCAAGGGCCCAGGCAGAAAAATCTGACGCCTAGGGGTCTGAAAAGTTTCTTTTTCAGCTAGGAGGAGACAAGGTGATGTGGCTCAATGTGAATCAAGCATTTCAATACCTGGTCCCCAAGTTTGAATTTACATCACACAAATTACAAGAGACCACATTAAACTAAGCAAACCTCTCTCTCTCCCCCTCACAATTTCGTCCCTCCCTCTCTCTCTTGCAATCTGAAATTTGCTCTCCCTTCTCTCTGGAATCCAAGCCTCTCTCAAGCAAGAAAGAAGAGCTTCAAGCTTCCAAACACAAGGTAATGTGTTCTTGCAACCAAATCCCTCTCTTCTTGAGTCTTGC
>JANTPZ010036347.1:0-10795 GCA_025593235.1 Vachellia pachyceras
CACCTCTCTAAAAGTGGAGCTTTCCCATTGTAAGATATACTAGTGTTCCACAATCCTCGCTCCAGAATCTATCTCAGAGTGCTAATTTCATTTCCCCTCAAAAGTTTTTAGTTTGGGTATCTAAAACAGTTCATTAAATGTGCCCTAATGCTCCGAACAAACAGGTATACTACCAACACAATTTTGCAGGACTCCAGATTTACTCCAAAAATTTCACTAGATCTGAGAATTACGAGTAAGCTTCTACAAAAAAATGAGAAATGGGAAACGATAACAGAGAGAAACAAGTATGATCTATAGAGATCGGAAAGGAGTTGAAGGAGCAGAATAATACCAGGGCAAATGCTGAGAGAGGAGGCAGGGTTTTTGTCGACAAGGAAGAGGATAAGCTTGAGCTTGTTCTTGGGCGCCTCTGATCGAAAATTCTCGAAGACCCCATTGAAGCTTGAAGTAGTGGCATCAAAGATCCTAGAGACATTTTTGCAATGATCTGCGAGGTCAGCAGCCAAGAATAGGGTAAGATTCAGGCGGCGACGAGGATGATCTGCCCGCCATTATGTATAGTTTATATGCAAGCTTCGGGCAGGTTAGGGCATGGCGATTCTAACCATGATGATTTTATTTTTTTTCTGTAAGGAAAGGGTCGGGTTTACAAAGCAGTTAACTCATGATTCATTGGATTTTATTCTTGCGGACAATGGAGCATGTCAAGCAAGCCTTTTAATTCTTATCACACAGGTAGATCAACCCAATTTCACTAAACTGTGGTGATGCCTCCTCAAACGCCACGACTGGAACCACAACAAAGTGGCACTCAATAAGGTCGAACCATTTCCTTTTAAATGAGAGTTCTAACTCAATCCCTTCACCAGTTGAACCCACGGATAATGGGTAACGATGATGATTTTAAAAACTGAGAGCTTGTGCTTAGTTTGACTGAAGAAGAAAATTGACTATACAAAGAGAACATAAAAAAAGAAATTCTTTCAATTAGCTAAAAAAATTATTTTTCATTATATTTGGATTAATAGGAAAAAAAACACGTAAAAAAGGGACTATTTTTCCCAAGGAAAAGGAGCCAGTTTCACCTTTTATTTGCAATAAACACTACATATAGTATTAATATAAGTCACAGTTAAGAAAACTAAATAGATTGATTAATAGATTTATGATTTTTTGGTAAAATAGTTTAACTGACTAATAAATTGATGGTATATTTTTCCTTTTTATGTTTTCTGTAATTTCCTCTTCTCTTTATTTTTGAATAATTTAACGAACCACGCAATGTGTACATGTTTTCTGTGTCCAGGTTCATCCTCTAAGAGACGCACTATAAATCTACTTCAACACTAATTTGAGGGAGCCCCATTACCAAACTCTAATAATTTCATACATGTGCAGAACAACTTGGTGTTTGTTGTGAATGTTACTGAGTCAAACAAACCAGAACAAAAAAAGAACAAAAACATAGTTAAAATTTGATGCTTTTGACATCGTAGCATATCACATAGTTAATTCATAGCACCCCCAAGAAAACGTCGGGCCCGTTTGACAAACTGCCATAAGTCATTTATAAGTGCTTATTCACATAAACCGAGGTAAATATGTGGAGGAGATTGTCTCGTTTTGCGGAAAAGCACTGTTGAACGTGCTTATGAAAATAAGCCAGGCCATTTCAAACAGGACCAATGTTTTTTTGTTCAAATCCACGAAGTGTAAGTTTTTTTTTATCTCAAGTATGGAAGTCTTCTTACTGCTATAGAAGGTATGATATTCCAAATAATATCAAACATTAAATGTGAGCATTGCTGTACGAATTCAACCATTGATGTGTCTTGTTGTGAGGACTAATCCTAATATCCATTGATAAAATGTTGTTAAGTTGCTCGTGTTAACTTTTCTGTTTAATATTCCCGATAGTTGTACTTGTAGGTGCATATGTTCATGCATGGGCTTCTATGTTATGATGCTCAATTGTTATATGCCTTCTCTGGTGGAGGAATCCGAATAAAGAAAGTGACATTTCTTGTACCAAAACAAAAACAAGAGAAGTGACCTTTTTTTATATAAAGCATTTTCCTTGAAGGGCATCCCATCTTTTTTTTTTTAACTATACAAAAATATATATGATTAGTAATGATAAAATTCATGATCCATCATTGAATATATTAGAACCACCTCAAATTATTCTTCACAATTTTCTCTTTAATGGTTACCACACCAATTCAACCATGAATTTCATCATTACGAATCATATCCATTCTTGTATGGCCAGAATGTCACTTTATGAAGACACTAACAAATATTAAAAAAATCCACATTTTAAAAACCCTAAAACCCAAAATAAATAAACACATCCACATTTTAAAATATAACAAAATTATATAAAACTTAGTGTATGTTTAGGAATCCGTTGGGAAAATGATTTTATGTAAGTCGAGATAAGTATGTGAGAGGAGTTTTATCTCAACTTATATGTAACGGGACACTTCGTGCTTTCCAAACAAGCACTTAATCAAAATTTGAATTATGATCGATTAAACCCAAGAGGTTATTACACATCGCATCCGAACATATATACTCAAATCATGCTCTGTTTTAGTACACGTCCTTCTTAGATGATTCTAATCGCTACAAGGATGTTGGGCTAGGGGGTCCATTCACTAGTACTCAACATCTTATTGTATGATAATAACGCCATAACTAGCAGTAGTTCTTACATACTGAAGAAAGCTACACAAGGAACCATTTTTTCAGGCAACAAGAGCTTCAATCTTGTGTTCAATGTGGGCTTCATGGTCCTCCAGACGACCTTTGACTGTGTCATTCTCCCAACGAACCAACGTTGGTACCCCTGTGAGCTTGAACCTTGAATCGACCCTCCATGTTGGTCTGTCTCCTACATAAGCCCTCAATAGTGCTATATCATCTGATGCAGCTTCCAGTTTTTTGTATATCACAGGTTCAGCTCTCACACAGTCTATGAACCAACCAAAAAAAGAGCCACATGGAAACAAGTCATTTCTAGGTTTCGCTAAATGAGTTATAATCTAACTAGTTTAGGACTATGGTTTGGGAGGATGGAGAGAAGAACTCAAACTATTGATAATGGGGTGGGTGCGTTAAGATGGATTCTTAAGCCACTCCTTTTCATTTCAATTTCCTACACCAATTTCCCTAACTGGTTTTTCTTTTATCACACTTGATTCTCTCTCCTTTTTCTTCCATGACTAAAAGCTTATGAGTCTATAGACCAAAGATCAGAAACATGTAGTAGTACAATAGCCAGTCTTCCTACACTCACCTTCAAACCTCAATTTCTCCAATTTTCTGGGTTGAATGTTGAAGAAAGTTAGGCAATTTAATGAAGAGTTTCATTTCACCCGAGTGGAGCCTTCTCACTGTAAGATATATATTTCACAATGCTCGCTTCAGATTTTTGTTAACTGATACAAAAATCTCAAAGTGCTAATCGACTTATATACCTCAGAATTAAGTTTTCAGTAAGGATACCCAAAACATTTCACTAAATGTGCCCTAATGCTCCGAACAAGCAGGTATACTGTCAACACAATCTTTGCAGAATTCCAGATTTCCTCAAAAAATTCACCATATTTGAGAGAAGTACGGTAAGCTTCTTCGAAAAACAGAAAAATGGGAAACGATAACGCAGATATACACAGAGAAACAAGTATGATATACGGAGATTCGAAAGCGGTGGAAGAACCAGAATGATACCAGGGCACCAGCTGAGAGAAGTAGCAGGGTCTTTGTCAGCGAGAAAGAGGATTAGATTGGCCTTGTTCTTCGGCGCCTCAGATCGAAACTTCTCGAAGACCCCATCAAAGCTTGAAACGGTGGCATCTAAGAGCTTCAGCGGCATATTTCCGATTATCTGCAACTCCTCCTCAGCCAATAATAGGGGAACTTTTCAGGCGAAGATGAGAATAATTTGCACGCCACCATATATGCAAGGATTCCCTTGGATTCAAAATGGGTCGGGTCATAATGAGACTCCCGGGCTCAGTTTGATTTTTTTTTTTGGTTTTTTAAATTCCAAATTGTAAAAATCATTTTTAAAATTCTAAAGGCAGCACAACTATTGGGCAACGCGGTGGAAAAGTGCTTATAAATACTTTTACACAAGTAGAGGTAAATATATGGAGGAGATTGTCTCGTTTTATGGAAAAACACTGTTGAATGTGATTATAAGCCCTTTTGGCAATTTGCCAAACATACCCAACATCATCAATCAATTATTATTCCATGTACCCTTCACTTTTAAATATAAAATCTTATTTACACTTTAAATTATATTTCTTTTTAATATATATAACTCAGAGTGTTATTAAATATCTTTTGAATAAGGTAATCTTTTTTAATACTATATACAGCTGAAAATATTACAAAAAGTTAAAAAATACTGCACCGGCTAAGAATAAATTTTGAAATAAAATATTTTTCAATATTTTTAGGTTCTTTAAGTTTTTTCATTAACTTTCAATTCAATTCTTTAAATTTAAAAAATGATTTTTTATTTTTTATTCTTTAACACCACTAGTTATAGAAGCGAAGGGAGTAATCTTTTTAGTGGATTAATAGGAATTCTTTCATATTTCCGTAATTTCCTCCTTTTTGTGGGCGTGGCACATTGAAACAAAACTAGGCCTTAGATGAGCATATCATTATACTACTAACAAGCTCATTCGCAAGAGGATATACGTTAGAAGAAAAAATTTAGAAAAATTTACCATCAAATCTAAAATAAACGAATTGATGAATAAAAGATTTTGAAGATTGATAAAATTACCATTATATTTAGTAGTAGTTGGTTCGGTTGTCATTAACAACCTCATCAGCAGTTAATAACAATCGAATCAGTTACTATTGGAACTTAATGGTAATTTTACCAATTTCTGAGACCTTTTTGTTTATTAATTGAGTTATTTGAGATCTGATGGTAAATTTTCTAAAAGTTAAAAGAAAAAAGTCATTTGAATAACATAGTACCAATTTAGAAAAACCGGTGGCAAAATTATATTTGGATAAATATTGAATTTAGAATGTATTTATTTTAAAAAAAAATGGAGCTTTTTGTTTACAACTTTTTTCGAAAAAAGAAATTACTAATCATTAGTTTGCAAACTAACGAAACAAAATTTTCGATCCAAAAATGTATTTTAAAATGTTGTTATTAAACAGGCACATGATGAAATAGCGCAAATGAGTTGGGTGCGTGTCCAACTTCATCTTCCAAATTTGTTTTTTTAATGTTAGTCAGAGCCCACATATGCAAAGCGCCCCCCTCCAAAAAGATAAAAAAATAAAAATACAAAATTATAAGCCAACTCTAACACGTTATTTAACGTCTTATTACCAAACACTAATCATGCCATATATGCAAGACATTCGAATGAAAGCTAAAGTAAGCATATAAAATTCCCACGATTCAGAATGACATCGTAAGACTGTGAAATACCTCTCACTATTAAATTTTTTTAAAAAAAAATATAGGTACACTCCTGTTGTTTAACAATTCTATTTAAAATACTTATCAGCACTGAATATGGTTACATCTCTTGGCGGGATTAAAACTTTAGTTCTTTACATTGTAAGACATCAATCTTAGTCCATTACGTTGTAAAAGTATTAATTTATCTTCATGAACTCAATCCCTGTTGTTCTACGTACATGTACTCTTTCATTGAAGGTAATACACGTTTAAGCTTTTAAAATATTGACAGAGACTGAATGTAATTATCTCTCTTACAAGATATTTAAACGTTGAATGATGATATTGTGCTTGTTTGGGAACTCTGTTGGGAAAATGGATTTTACAGATTTCGAGGCATTTTAGAAATTTCGAGATGGTTTTACGGATTTCAAAATGATTTTTACAGATTTCAAGATAATTTTATCTCTGTTTATATATACTGTTGAAAAGAATGGCTTCTCAAATAAGCGTAATGTAAAGTATCAATCTCTTCTCCAGATGCAGTTGTTCTCATTATTAAGAGATAATTCAGGATAAAAATACACAGTTGATGGTCTCTAGAGTGAAAAGACAACTTGTAGCAGAGAACACAGGAATGGTAATCAAGCGGAATAGTCATCATTAGTTAGGAAGCTTCAAAAAGCAAATGTGATGTAATCTTGGTACTGGTTTGAAAATCAATTCTATAATGTAGGTTTAATTTTAAAATCTAAGTTTTATCTCAAAATTGATGTTTTATCCAAGCAAAAAAAATTTTCAAAAAGTTATTTTGGTTACAAAATTTTAGTTTGAAACCTAGGTTTTCTCTTTCATACTTTTTTCTCTTTCATCTCTCCTACTTTTTATTTATTTCTCTTTCCTACCCACTTTTTTACCTCGGAATCCATAAAAGCTAATAACTTCCCAAACATAAATCACTTTTCAAAAACTAAATTTTACTTCGAAATCTGTAAAAACTATTTTCCAAAGTCTATTCTTTAAAATCTAAATTTTACTTTAAAATTTATAAAAATTATTTTTAACATCACGTCCAAACAACAAGCCATTAATGTATATTGAGAAGACATGAATATTACAAAGGAAAGAGGCACGTACCTTCCTTTTGCAGGAGCCAAGAAATTTTGCTGCTGGTGGTCGTAAAATGAAGTCAAAGTCATCAAAACCAGACTTATTTATTTATATATATATATATGGAAACGTAGGGAGCAAGCAAAAACTAAGAGGAAATGCAAAATACCAAATATACCCTGCCTCTTCATCTCCCTTATAAACACGCATAATGTTTCCTCTCTTGCACTGTGCTTAAATATATTAGCTCCGTTTGGTAAGTCTGTTTGCACAACGGGTGCGCTTACCGAAACACTTTTCCTCTCACATAAACTACCTCGGAATCTGTGTCCGTTTTCCCAACGGACTATCCAAACGGAGCCATTAACAGTAGCTTCAGAGTAAGTAAGAAGGGCAAGAGAGTGAGTCTCTGCTGTGTGTGTGAGAGAGCCACCATGTTGTGTTGCTTCATGCCAAAATCATCATCGGCTTCGTCTTCTTCTTCCAAGAATAGAAAAGAAGATGAAAGCAACAAGGGACATGCAGTGGAAGCTGGTTCTTTAACGCTCAGACACAAGGAGGTTAAGAAATCTGAAGCTCCCATTGTTGTTTCTTACTTCCCTGTCAATTCCCAACCCTCTCGCTTATAGCTGTTACATATATATATATATATATGGAGCTCTCTTGGTGTTCTTCAACCCACTTCTCTTTCTGATACACACGATCAAGGAGAACAGTGATGATCAATCTATCGCTGAATCTATGGCCTCCACGCAAGAGAAAGTTCATCTTCCTTCCTTTTCGGTTCCTCTCTCTCTCTCTCACAAAATTAATTCTGTGAATTGAAGTGATGCCTCGCTTCTCGGTGTATCTGTGGTCTGTAATTTTCTTTCTTCTTGTTTATATAGTACTGAATTACTTTGCTTACAGTTCTTCCCACAGAAATAGGGATGAAAGCTTATACAATATGCTTCTTAATAGAAGAGCGGATCGATATTGCTGTTAAAAAAATTAAATAAATTATTTATATTCTGAAATATTTGCATGTCTGATTAAATTATCACTTTTTAAAACAGGCAAAATATTTTGAGTAAAATAGATAAATATGAAAATTAAGTTTCATAGTTAAGATGAAGAACAACTTTTTAGTTCGGAGTTACATTGAATATGGATCAATAATTTTAATTAGGTGTAACTTTAAGGTTGAATATGTTTATGAGCACGGTAGAGAAATACTTTTACGTATGAGGATATTATCTCGTTTTACCCAAAAATATTGTTGAACGTGTATTTAACCCTACAAACACTGAGTCAAACAGACTATATATCAGTCTAAAACATTTATATATTAATTTTTTTAACTCCAAAATACAACAAAACAATTAAAGTCTTCAATGACTTATAATAGATTCGACTTTTTATTAGTTGTTTTTCATCTAAAATATATCTTCAATTTTTCTTTTAAAATACTCATTTGATATAATTATAGGAGGTTTAGTTTTAGGTCCCAAATAAACAAAATATTTAAGGAATGGTCTCATGGATAAAAATATTTAATGAGAGGTCCTATTGACAACATGAGGTGTTGTCAACAGTCAACACAACGCATGTTGTTATCAATACAAGGACCTCATGTTGCCAATGTGACCTCTCATTAAATATTTTTATTCATGAGACCATTCCTTAACTATTTTACTTATTTGGAATCTGATACTAAATTTTCATGTTATTATTTCTATGACTTACTTACACCATACCCTAATATTTTTTTTTTAAATTTTCACAGCATGGTCCTTCTGGTCAATAATTACGTCTAGATATATAAATGAATATATAACGTCACTAAAATGATGGGCCAACAGCATGACACGTAATGTCTATTCTTTTGTTGCTTTACTCGCATCGTTTAATATCAAAAGATAAATTGAAGCAGCACTTTTCAATACTAACAAATAGATGTATCTGTCATCATAACGAGAAATTGTACTCAGGATAATGGAGAACCATAATTCATAAATTAATTTTTAAGAGTTCCGATGCCTGAAAAACTCCTAAACAATAAAAAAAACAAATTTTCGGTAGTTGAAATAAAAATAATCGAATACCAAAATTATTTAAAAGCTAATCCAAAACATGTCATTTATGATCCACAACAATATTTTTTGATGTCATGCTTATAATTCTGTGGTCCACTTTAATATTCTTATATAGAGATTGATATTATCGTCTCTCTTGGTAAAGATTTCACATCATTTCGTATTAATAATATTATGACCTTCACCCAAAAAAAATTACAATGTTATGATGCTATGCTTATAGAGCACACTCAACTAATAGTTTTAACAAATTTAATTTCAATCACATATATTATATTTCCAACACTACTATCATGCATGTGACTCATAACACATGGCTAAGTATATATTGAAAAGTGTATACTACTTCTAACCTTTAATATAAAAGTCAAATGATTTTTTTAGAGAAATTAAAAATATAATTAATTGATACATTTATTATTTTTAAATTAATTTACATAACTTTTAAATTAATATATAATATAATAATAGATAGAAAGAATTGGGAAAAGATCATAAGATAATTAATTAATTGTAGAATGACACTTTCAATTCATATGTAACTGAACTTCTATAATATGTAATTGAGATTCTACATTATATATAACTGAGTATGTCTTATTTTTTATTAATTTTTTAATGGGGGATTTTCCCAATTCTCTCTAATATAATAAATATTTTAAAATATTTACTATAATTAATTTATTAAGTTTTGTTTGAACAAATAAATTCACTCAAAGTCGGTTGCAGCCGCCGCATTTAGTTGGTAACTCTGGATCGTTCCCAGGGGCCAGGCTTTGCCCGCCTCAGTGCTTGAAAGGTCGTCATTGTCTACATCTCCACCCCTATTCAATTCCTCCATATTCTGCCACCTGTCCAAACGATGAGAAATCTGTAAATTTGCTAACAAGTGGCATGTAAAGGTTTCAGTGCATTTACATGCGTACCGTCCCCATCTCTATTAATAATTATTATATATTATTAATAATTAATATAATTATAATAATTAATATATTTAAAATATATTTATATATTTAATATTTTAAATGTATTCTAATTTTTTATTTTTATTTTTATTTAAAATATATTTATATAGTATATTTATATATTTAATATTTTAAATTTATTCTATTTTATTTATGAATTATTGAATTTTTAAATATTTTTATAATAATTAAAAGAAGGTTCACTAAAAAAAGATCACTAGTCAATGTCTTCATCTCCATTGTCCATTTTATATCGTCATCTCAGCCGTTACTTCATTTTCATTCCAGGCATTCCTGCAAACCTTTCCCTTTCCCTTTTTGTTCGCTCATCCATTAACTTGTTCCTTTCAACACGCTCCATTTTTCAAACCCTGTAACACTCTGCACATACATAATAAATTTCATTCCAAGCATTTCTGGAAACCTTTCCTTTTCCCTTTTTGTTCGCTCATTCATTGACTTGTTCCTTTCAACATGCTCCATTTTTCAAACCCTGTAACACTCTGCACATACAGAAAAATTTCATTTCAAGCATTCCTGCAAACCTTTCCGTTTCCTTTTTTGTTCACTCATCATTGACTTATTCCTTTCAACATGCTTCATTTTTAAACCATGTAACACTCTGCAGAATAAATTAATATAATATTTTAATATAATATAATAAATAAAATAGAATAAATTTAAAATATTAAATATATAAATATATTATATAAATATATTTTAAATATATTAATTATTATAATTATATTAATTATTAATAATATATAATAATTATTAATAGTGATGGTGACGGTACGTATGTAGGAGGGAAAAGTACTGAAACCGATTCCATCATCAACCAGGGAGAAGCACATTACAACGTCCCTCCAAAATCCCCAAAAGCAACTTCGCCTCCACCGTCCCTCCAAATTCCATCCCCTACTCAAAGCCTCGTAATATGCCGTTTTCCTCTTCTTTTTCATAAGCTCACAATGGGAATCCAATTCCCGCACTCTTCCTAATCTCTCCACAGCTCTTCATTATGGCTCTTGTTCCCAAGTTTGCATCTTTCTCTTGTTGTCTGTCCAATTCAGCTCATGCTTCGAACCCACCGCCCGCTTGTTCATTCAACTGCAATCTCTCTACTTCGCCTTTCACTGAGAAGCATTCCATCGAGAGGTACCAAAGGGACCGATGGGTTTACGAGAACCAAT
>JANTPZ010036349.1:0-11046 GCA_025593235.1 Vachellia pachyceras
AAACAATAACAAAGCAATTTTGGTTTCAAAAAAGTAAAGCCATGGTTTTAGTTTGGGGATAGATAAACAAGTGAAAATTTTGGAAAAAAGGTTTTTTTATTCAAAACCATGGTTTGAACCCTTGAAACTACTGCTGGAAAAATGGGACAACCCAACCCTAGAGGGTTAGGCCCAACAGACTAAAAATGGTTGATTTCAAAACACAGCCCTCGAATTGATAGGCTCAAGTTGGCCCGCTAGTTTTTAAACCCATTTAACAAAAATGTTTTTTCAATTTAAATTAGTAAAATTTATAATTTAAGACAAATTATCAAAACTAATTATAAGAAATAAAGTTAAGATGATAATATATTATGAATGAAAATTTTAACATTTGTACATGAAAATTGTTTTCAGTAGTAGCCACACGATTTATAATAATAGATAAAAAGGATGTCTAAATGTTATTAATGTAAAATAAAATCTTGTATTCTTTCCCCAATCTTGTAGCTCGGCACCTCAGCTCATTAGCTACAGGCTAGTCCGGCAAGTCATGGGTAGGCTTGTGAATCACAGGCTTATTTAACATAGTTTCACTTTATTCAGATATATCAAGTTTAAACAATGAATTTTAAATTTGGTCTTGGAAAAGTGGTTTGTATGTGAAAAATAACATAACAAATTTGATATTAGAAAGAACAAAGATTTGAGGAGTGATAGCATGTATGTGTGTGCATCTATATGACACACAAAATTGGAAATGAATGTGAGTTGAAAATATTTCTTCTTAAATTTGAAGGAAAACAAATAGTTATTATAATATAATGCACAAGATAAGGGTAAGAAAAATTATGTTTTATCAATTTTTTATTTTCATATTTTTATGGGGTATATGATGGACAAGAAAACAACTTTAATGTAAAAGAATAACACTTATTTTTTTTTTTGAAAAGGCTCCTTATATGTGGAAAACAATTAAATATGTTTGAATTGAAAAGTGGAAATAAGGTTTTATCAAAATAAAAACAAAGATAAAAATAAAATTTTAAAAATAAAATTAAATAGATATAATAACATAGACAAGTTCTTAAACAATGAAATCATGTTTGATTTAAAAGGATTTGTTTCTAAAACTTGTAAGAAAATATAAGAAGAAATTAAAATAACAAAGAGTACCTCAAACAAAAATAAGGGAAAATGAGATATGGGTCCCAAATAAGAGATTTAACCATCAAATGGTTCCAAAGATTCAAAAAACTATTATAAGGTTCCAAGAGAAGCTACTGAGGTTGTCATTAACAACCTCAACAGCCTTCGTTAACAACCTCAGCAGTTATTCTTGGGACCTTATAATAGTTTTTTGAATCTTTGGGACCATTTGATGGTTAAATCCCTTACTTGGGACATGAACTTATTTTCCCCAAAAACAAAATAAATTTAATTGGCAAGCCTAAACGGGTCACCCCCAACCCTGCAGAGTGGGTTTTTTTAAACCCTTGGCCTAGAGGGCCAACCTTTTTAAACCCATTTCCTTTTATGGGTCCAAATCATAGGTTTGGCTCTCGATTTAAATGGGTGGCCCAACAGGTTCAGGCCATTTTCCCAACTCAACTTGAAACCATGGTTTCATATAATCTACATTTTCCACTTTTTCTTCTTTTTTATGATTGTCATATATGCCCTACCAAAAATATCATTCTCATTTCCTCTAATAATAAATTAGAATATGTTCTTAATCCAATTATCACGTTATCTTATGTCCTTTTTTATAATTTGTATATGAAAAAGTGATTCTGAAAACAATTTTATAAACACTCTCATTTTATCAAAATATATTTTCTAAAATCACTTTTATCACTTTTTCTTTAAAATCTATTTTCTAAAAGTTAATCCGAGCATACCTAAGTGATAAAGTCAAAAATTGAATTCGGGCTGATGATCCAACGATCAATAGAAACATTTAATTGTAATTTTGAAGGGAATTTTTTTTGAGGTGTTTTGATAATTTGATTGGCTTAAAACAGCAAAAAAATCTTGAATTAATGATTTTAAATAGAAATTTGAATAATTTTGGAAATTGATATATTTAGGAATAAAATTTGATATTAGTTTTTAATGGGTACTTTTTACATTTAACATTAAACATTTCAAGTTTTTTAAAGAGTGGTAATTAATATATTTTGAAGTCTGAAGAATAAAATATCAATTTTTAAAGCCTTTAGAGGCTCGATAAATGATGTCTTGTTAAATAAAAAACTTCTATAAAAACAATCTAAAATAGTTTGAATTTTGGGTTGGGTGAAACACTATTAGAAAATCACATTTTAGCGAGAAAAATTAGTGACAACTTAGATATTCTTCTCTAAAATGCTCAATTCAAGAGGGATATTATATCCCTCTCTAATTTTCCAAATTAGCGAGGAAAATTAACGGTGACTATTATATTCCTCTCTAATTTTTTAAATTAATGAGAAATTTTTTTACTGTAATATTGAGTTATTCATATTCATTTTTAGCATAAAATTTTGAACGGGTAAATGAGTTAATATATTTTATTTTTTTTCAATTTTCCTCTTATATTGTTTAAAGTTTGAAGGACAGTTTTTTTTTTTAAATTCCCTCTCACACCACTTTCACAGTTCCCACAGATTAGAAAACTTTGGAGGCCGGAATATTTTCTTTTGAATTTCCCCCTCACACCATTGTCATACGCATCAGAAAATTTTGGAGGGCAGATTTTTTTCATTTTCCCTCTCACACATTTCACTCACAGTTCCCAAATCTCGCTTCCACGCACTGAGCTGACGACACCATCTGAAATCCCTAACACTGAGCTTCCAAGCACCCACTCTCGGTCTGTCGCTCGGTACTCTGTCTGGTCTCCGTCAACGTCCATCTATCACCAGGCGGGAGCTCAGTCTATGTTTCAGTCGTCATTCCAAGCTATGTCGTCTATCCCTGTTCGCGTCTTCCAGCAAGCTCCGTCGTCCTTTCCCGTGCCCAGATCCAGCTCAGTTCCGTTGTCCCTGTTTGCTTGCCCAGCTCTGTCGCGAGCTCAGTCCTGTAGCCGTCCCTACTTCGCACCCATCCCTATTTTGGGCAAAAGGGAAACACAGGGTTTGTTCAGGTAATTAGGATCAATGTGAAGCTTTGATCTTTATAAATTTAATTTGTGTGGATCTTGATTTGTTAATCCCTTTTTATAATAGTGTTGTTTAAGCTGTGTGAGCAAAAAATAAAAGCTTCCTTCATCACTTAAAGTTTTGATCTTTATAAATTATAAATTATCTGTGCTATGGATTTTTGATAATACTCTTTCATACCTTTCTTGTTTGTTTTTGCCTTAATAGTTGTTCTTTGGACATATTTTTCAGTGCTGATGCAATAGAGCAGACTTGGCAGATTCTAGATAAGATTCCTGGGAGAGCTACCAGCGCCTATAGTCATCGTCAGGTTGTGATTGCACTATATGCTTTGTATTTCCTTGCATCAGATTGATATACATGGAATAAATCATGAAAATGTGGTTCTCATATCAGGGTATCAAGGGTTTACGTGATATAATTGCTACCGAAATTGAAGCTTGCTATGGTTTTCCTGCTGATCAGGTGCAAGCCCTGAGGTAACTCAACTTTGAATTTTTCCTGAAGGATTGTCTTAGTGGATTTGGTTAATGGGGTTTTTGATCTCTCATTTACTTATTGTTTTGGTGAATGGCAGAGATTTTTTCACGCCTGCGTTTTGGCACTCTAAGTTGAACGATATCAGATTCTCATAACAAAGTCTTTACTCTGCTTTTTCCTTTTTGCTCTTTAATTGTGACTTTCTACTTTTCTGTGTCAATAACTATTAGTTCCTTGCATCAACTTGGATTTTGAAGACAAGTGAATTGCTTTGGTTTATTACTAAGCCAAATTTTTGCTATCATATTATCATCAATCATGCGTATCAAGCAACACGATGAGCAGAAAACATAAAGCTCAGGCAAAGGAAGAATGGTCCCAGTTAGAATAGATAATGTCATTCTTTTTTCATGCTAGTTTTTAAAGGAATAATTACTATTGGATTTTGCAGTGAAAATATTCCTTCTTGTCTCTGCATATTTTTCCTTTGATTAGAGAATATATCTCTATGCGTGTGTGTGTGTTTGGCTTTTGACTCTCCTGATTTCATTTTTATTCGGATTTGATTATTAACATTCCTTGATGCATTTAGCTGTTGGAGACTTATTACGTGGCCGTCTCCTTTGAGATTTTGGAGACAACTAACTTCAAAGTTTATATTTCTTAATATCCACATCTGTATTTATGTCTCCTCACTTGAACAATTGACTAACTAAATTCCGATTTGAATATGGTACAAGAATACTTCTTTACTGTTAAAATCTCCAAACTTTTTACACAAGCGGGTTTGTTTTCATCAAAACACGCTTTGTAGGTTCAAGTATGTAAGGTTTGGCAAGCGTTCATTAGTGCAATTATTCAATTGTAAATATTCATACCCAGAGATATATATTACAGAAACTTTTTCATTGCAGCTATATTCTAGAAATTCGAGATGGTCTGATGCGATATGGGATTGATTTTTGTGTTCAGTGTGCTGCACTGTTCATCTTATGCCTATCTATTTTTGCTTAATTTCACATTTTGCATTAGTGATCGGTTGTTTTTCTCTACATGGAAAAGTCTAACATTTTCAGTTTCCTCTATAGTCTTGATGAATTTCTCTTCATCATGTGAATATTTTGATCATACAGGAGAATGAGTAGCCCTATAAAAGGTGCGAAGGGTGGTTGGACAGTAGAAGAGGTTAGTGTCTGGGGATGGTTCCTCCTTTTCTCTCATTTTTTGGCTAGATGCAACCAATTAAGAAAGGAACCCAGCTTAGTTGATTTGATTGTTATGGATATATATATTGTGGTAACTTGAGAGTGCTAGATATGTTAACATGTCTTTAATATCTTCATGTCTTTGCTAATTTCATATGCTGTCATCTAATTGTTCTTAATGCTTTCTATATTTTTCTGAAGGATGAGACCCTAAGGCAAGCTATTGCAATTTTCAAAGGAAAGAATTGGAAGAAAATAGGTAGTTATATTTGCTTTTACAGCCTCTAACTAGTATCATTTGCTGTTGATAGTTTCCTTGGCCATGGAAGTATTTTGGTTCAGAAAAAGGGTGATGATCCTCATACGTGATTTTCTTGGTGTGGTGGATATGCACATCTTCTAGGAAAGTGAGTTTGTTCAGATCTAGGGAGCATGGCCATGATACATGGCAGTACCGCTGACATGTTACATGATGAAGTTTAAAGCGTTCATGTGCAATTTAAAGTGTCACATGGCATTGAACCGTGTCAAATCTGAGTGACCAAAATGTGTTCGGCATGTATACAGTCCCGTTTTCAAATGTCTATGCACTATATGTTTGGATGAATGTACATTTGAAATGATCTTAGATGCACATAAAGAAAGTTTCAGCTGTACAAAACTTGTTTTTATCATTATTGATGCCTTTGATCCTAGAGTAGAACGAAAAGTTTCTGCAGTGATACAAGAGAAATATATAATTCATGATACATATGCTTCACGTCATGTTTAGCGAAGGTGATGCTACTTTCGAAGACAGATGTGTGAAACAAACTTCTAAAATATATTTTATTTTTTATCACAATTTTACAGAAAGGTTAAGTGTTATATTTATGCGAACCACAGCAATTTGTTTATAGGTTATAGAGTACATAATATATTCAGTACCAGGTGTTTACTGTAAAAGAATTGCAATCATGTTCATGACAGATTTAAACTTTTGAATGCAGCTGAGTTTTTCCCTGATAGATCTTAAGTGCAATGTCTCCACAGATGGCAAAAAGTTCTTAACCCAGAACTTGTTAAAGGGCCTTGAACTCAGGAGGTTGAAAACGTATTTCTTTTTGGGGGTCATTTTCCCAACAATCTTATTGAAGCGTTAACTTTCCTTTCTTGCTTGGCTTACAGAAGGATGATAAAATTGTTGAACTAGTGTCAGAATATGGACCTACAAAATGGTCAGCAATTGCCAAATCCCTGCCTGGTCGTATAGGGAAATAGTGCCGAGAGCAGTAGGTTTACAGTAGTTCAAGTGAAAGTTTGTCTCTCATCTCTTTTACTGATATTTTCTAGAATTCAAGGATCGTTAAAATGACTTGTTATGCCTTTTATCTTGCATATTACAGGAGTCTTCATTCTATCAGCATTTTCCCTAGTTTAAAATGATGATCAGAATATATTACTATTACATTCGATAACGTCTTCTGTCTTCTTGTATAGGATGCTTAATCAGCAGTGATTTCTTCCTCTTTTGCTTTTCATTTTCCCCTTCTTATATACTCTTTCGTTTTATGTTTTTGTTATGGTGTCTATTCTTGATGTCTTCCAAAGGACTAGAGAAGTGTGAATATATTTGTGTCCAAAGATAAATTTGCAATACTAGAAAGTTTAGATATTAAACTCATAACGCCTCTATCTTTGTTTACTGACTTGTTAAATTTAATTTTGTTAGTTAACATATAAAAAGAACATTCAAGTGCATTTTGCTGCAAGTTCAGGAGAAATGGACATGGAAGGACAATCATTAGGGGGAGATGGACATCATAGGGATGCTCAGAATGAAGGAGATGAATATGTTGATGAAGATGATGATGCATTCATTGATGCTCAGAATAAAGGAAAGGATGAATACGTTAATTGTTTGAAGCTCTTAATTTTTATATGTATTTTTTCAACTTTAAGACTTTTATCAGACATTAGAATATGTGCTTATGGTTAAAGATACTATGTACTTGATATTACTATTTAAAATTTGATTTTGTGTGAATTGTGTGATTAAACAGAATTTGTTTATAAAATATTTAAAATCAGCGATGAATTTAGAAATAGAATTGTCAAATATAGAGATACTAACTACACATAATTGCCTATTTAGCGATGGAATATAATGCATATAGCGACGGAAAAATAAGACAATTTTCTAATTAACGACGGAATTAGCGAGGGAAAAAGGAAATTTAGAGATGGAAAAGTAAGGTATAATATTCTAATTAGTGATGGAATTAGCGACGGAAAAAGGAAATTTAGCGACAGAAATGTAAGGTGTAATATTCTAATTAGTGATGGAAAAAGGAAATTTAGCGACGGAAATGTAAGGCATAATATTCTAATTAGCAATGAAAAAAGAAATTTAGTGACGGAATTAACAACGGAAAAAGGAAATTTAGCGACGGAAAATTCTGTCGCTAATTTTAAAAATTTTGTCGCAAATTTAGCAATGGAATTAGCGAAGGAAAATTCCGTCGCTCCGTCGCTAAATTTAGCGACCCTCATTTTAGCGACGGACTTTTTCCGTCGCTAAATCTGATTTTTCCGTCGTTAAAGCTTCTTTTTCCGTCGTTAATTTCGATTTTTCTGATAGTGAAAGTGCAATCCCCTTAAGTTTTCGATTGGTAGCAATTTCCATCCTATAGTATTTCTTGTCACAATTTCTGTCTAGACGTATCTAAATTAATGCAACGTTCATTCTAAGTGACTAATTATTAGTGTGCTTTGATAGAGTTAATTGATGATATGACTTTAGACGTGTATATTTTCTGGTGAAATAAGTTATGCATAGTGGATGAGGTGTCAAAGATGTGGTCGTAATGCTTTTCACCCGAAAATAAATAGTAAAGTTTTAACCCTAATGGTCATAATACTTTTTGCCTTAATGTTTTGGCAATGAGAAAGGAGTGGAACCATAACAGGGAGAGTTCGAGTGCGAGGGAGTTTGAGAATCGATGAAAGAAGTTGCGTACAAAGATTCTCTAGCATTTAGATGTTTAAGTTTGTTTTGTTTTATAGGAATAGTTAATCACACTTAAGCCCTTTGTCATATGCATGTTTGTGTCATTTTCAATTTGTGGATTATAATATAGAGGGAGTAGGAAGTTGAGGGTCTGATGAAGAGTTGGAGGTGGTAGGTAGGGGTAATAATGAACCATGTGCAATTGACAAAAATGCCCTAGCAAGCTATTTGTTGAGTTTGATTATAGGAAGAAGGATTGGAAAGAGACATATAAGGCACTATAGGGTGAGTCAAATTGATAGTTGAGGAAATTTCGAGGTATAGAGGAAAAGAATAAGATTAGTGTCTACCACAATGTAAGGTAAAAGAAAATTGCAATGAATAAGAGAAAGGAGGTTAGGAGAATTACACTAGGGAAATGTTGAGGGATATATTCAGGAACAAGTAGGGTATGATAGTGAAGATGGTGAAGATTAGGGTCTTGAAGATCATGTGGTTGGCAATGAAGATGGTAAATGTAGTAATAACAACAGTAAGACAATGACTCATAAAATGAAGAGAATATGACTCAAGATGATAGCAATGTTAAGGAGATGGAAGGATTGGAAGACTTTGAAGAGGATGAAGATAAAGGTGTACAATGGATGACATGGATCGTACATTGGATGAGTATCTAGAGCAATAATAAAGCACCTTAGCCTATTCTTGAACCTGAGCAACCCACCCAACACATCCAAATTAATATCACAACATAGCCAATCGTAATGATGATGACATGGATCGTACACTGGATGAGTATCTAAAGCAATACAAGACCACTTATCGATTCAGTATTCAATTCCTAGCCATTACCCCCAGAAACTTTGAGATGAAGCCGGTCATACTTCAAATGCTCTAGATGATAGGCTCATTTTTAGGAAATCATAATGAGGATCCTACTGAGCATTTGACACGCTTTGTGTAAATGTGTGAAGACTTCAAGCAACATGGTGTGACTCTTGATGCCTTAAGATTGAGACTTTTCTTTTATCATTGGACAAAAAGGCAAGAGCTTGGCTTATAGCTTTACCACCTAATTCCATCACTACTTGGAATAACTTCTAGAAATTGATAGCATTTCGGCATATTTTCTTCTCATCTTATCTGTTTTTGAAACCCAAACTGTGCATAAAGAAAAGCCTTTTAGAAGAAAATGTGCTTCAAGTTAAATGCTTGTTTTATTTGGCCTATTTTGTGATTAAAAGATAACTTATGCATCCTCTCTTTTGTAGAGAGTGAAAGATAAGTGTAATGTTTTCAACGGCCAAGAAACAAAGCTTGTAGCAGCAAAGATTGAATAGAGATCATCTATCATGAAGCTAAGTAGGTTGTTATGATGTTGGCTTCAACCAAACAATATATGTGCTGAAGTTAAGAAGGACTTAATGCTCTTTGTGTCACATGCTTTAACCAACAAACATCTTGGCTGAAGCCAACGAGGATTTGATGCTCTATATGCCACATGCTTCAACCAACAAGCATTTTGGCTGAAGCTAATGAGGTGGAGGATAGCAATAGAGGTGCAATGTCCATTTGAGTGCCAAGAGGAGGAGGATACAATGCACATGATCTGGGACTATTCGAATGCAACTACCAGGTGGGAATTTGTGGTGGCACTTAACCTATGGAGGTCCTTTTTCTCCCTTACAAGTACCGACTGGGTGAAGTGGAACCTAACCCAAGAAGCCGGGCAAAGACGCAAGGTGCCTTGGCCTACACTTTTTGGGTATATATGTTGGGACATCTGGCCATCAAGATGCAAGAAGGTCTTTAGAGAGCCAATTCTTGATGATTGCAGCAGTGCATATAGAAGCCTCTACAGAGCATGCTAGGATAGGGAACTGATCAACCATTGCAGATTCTTTGGACATAATTGCTCAACATTCCCAGATATTAATGGCCAGATGAATGACTTTATTCAACTGGAAGCAAATGGATCAGTCCGCCAGAATGGTCACTGTGGTTGTAGAGGAGTAATTCAAGATCACGAAGGGTGATGGATATGTGGGTTTAGTGGTAAATTGAACCCAATTCCTCCTATAATTGCGGAATTAATGGGGATAATCAATGGGCTTACTATCTGCTAGAATATAGGTTATAGGAATCTTTCCATATACTCTGATTGTATTAAAGCAATTAACCTAATCACTAGAGGAAGCCACATTGACCATCCGTTTAGGGACATGATTGCAGATGCAAGAACTCTCATTTATCATAGAAAGTGGCAGGTAGTAATCATTCACAGATTTAGAGAGGGCATAAGTTTGGCAAACACATTAGCGAAATACTCTCATAACATGAGTGAATCCTTTTGTATTTTAAATCATCCTCCATTCACTAATTTAGGGGTGGAGGATGGGGGCTAACCCCTATCTTTATACCTCTATATGTCCTTCTCTGTTTGAGAAAGGTTATCAGTATTAATAAATAAAAAAAGAATAGGGTTTTGTGGTTGGCTTTATTGTGTATGACATAAAAGTTCTCCTATAGATTACATGTTACATTCAATCCGGCTTGTGATTTCATACCATTAGTTCCTACCTTTCTAATTCAAAGGACTTGGCTGTATTATTTTGACAAACATTAATATACATTCAAGATTTCCATGCCATTGGATTCAAACTCACACACACAAACACCACTTAAATAAAGACAGTAAATTGAAGGAGAGATTCTTTATAGAAAGAACTTAGATAAACAAAGAGTTGCTAGTTTGCTGAACATTGGAAAGATGAGACTCACAAGACTTGAAAACCACAGAGAAACCATTGTTAAAGCCTAAACGAGCTATATCCCCTAAAAAAACACTGGGGATCCAACGCTCTTCTTCTGTATCTAAATTTTCTCCTACTTATATACAATGACTGTCCTGTACTGCACTGTACATACAAGCCGCTAAAACTCACCAGAGAATAAAATGAGCAACCAACACACAAAGGCTTTCAAAAACGCAATCCATTGCAGCTTCCATAGACATAGTCCCTCGACCCGAAAGCAGCCTTCTTTGTGATTTTGCTTTGGTATACTTTAGCTGCATAGAACCCAGTTCCTGCTCCTTTTGAAGCCTCTTGTAAAACACCATCCACTTGTCCACATGCAGCTGCTATAAGCCCTATATATATATATATATATATATATATATTTCACATCATCATGAACCAAATCATAGGTTAGATAAGCAGAAACAGAACCAAAAAATGCTACTAAAACA